>CAUYON010029574.1:0-20122 GCA_963573935.1 Arctocebus calabarensis
TTCTTTTTTTTTTTGAGACATAGCCTCAAGCTGTCACCCTGGATAGAGTGCTGTGGCATCACAGCTCATAGCAACCTCCAATTCCTGGGCTCAAGCGAGTCTCCTGCCTCTGCCTCCCAAGTAGCTGGGACTACAGGCGCCCACCACAACGCCGGGCCATTTTTTGGTTGCAGCCGTCATTGTTGTTTGGCGGGCCTGGGCTGGATTCGAACCCGCCAGCTCAGGTGTACGTGCTGGCGCCGAGCCCAAGACCCTGCTTCTACCAAAAATAAAAAAATCAGCCAGACATGTGGGTGCCTGTAGTCCTAGCTATTCGGGAGGCTAAACCAAGAGGAACACTTGAACACAAGAATTTGAGGTTGCTGTGAGCTAGGATGTCACAGTACTCTACCCAGGGTGACAGAATGAGACTCTTGTCTCAGAAAAAAACAAAACGAAACAGCACCCAGCACTTTATCTAGGGGGACAGCTTAAGACTGTCTCAAAAACAAACAAACACAAAAGACAAAAATTAAAAAATTAATTTATGCTTTGTACTCGACTATTTGGCCATAAAACTTTCTTATTCTCTTCTTTAAGCATTCTTAAAATTTCTCATGGCACATTTTCCAGTAAATTATTTCACAATATGTTCTGTGACTCTACAATTTACATGAAGGCTTAAAGACAACCACAAATGTGACAAATTTATAGGCCACTACAGACACAAGAAAACAAACATGCTGTATTATAAAAATATAACTCTATGAAATTCTTAAGAAACATTTTCAATTTTTAACCAAAAAGGAAGAAAGTTTAAGATGACTCCTGTCCTCTAATTATGAACTTACTTTATTGCTGCCAGCTTTTTGGATAAACTTCCCTCTGCTGGAATCTTTAAGAGAAAGGAAAGTATTAAAGAAAGGTCAATACTTGGGAAATTATTTCACATTAATTATATTGTAATTGAAGCCTAAATATGTAGCTCTGGTATGTTATGATTAAAAATACACAGAAATACATCAGAAACAGCCGTCCTAACACCATGTGGAAGGAGCCTTACGGCTTAGGATAAGTTTCCAACGACAGTATTCAGATGTAATGGGTAGTGACTCCCAGGCGGCGCCTGTGGCTCATCGGGGAGGGCGCCCGCCCCATTTACGGAAGGTGGCGGGTTCAAACCTGGCCTCTGCAGAACTTCAAAACAGAAAAATAGCCGGGTGTTGTGGTGGGCACCTGTAGTCCCAGCTAATTGGGAGGCTGAGGCAAGAGAATGACCTAAACCCAGGAGTTGGAGGTTGCTGTGAGCTGTGACACCACGGCATTCTACCAAGGGCGATAAAGTTAGACTCTGTCTCTACAAAAAAAACCGAAACAAAACAGGTAGTGACTCCCCAAAACCCAGAAGGAAGTGAAGATACTGAGCTCTCATACTGTCAAAACAAGGGAGAGAACATCAGAAGGGGACAGTGATGTTGATGACACATGGAAAAGGCAAGGAAAATTGTTTTATTTATTTATTTTTTAGAGACAGTATCACTCTTTAGAGTGTTGCCCTCGGTAGAGTGCCGTAGCATTACAGCTCACAGCAACCTCCAGCTGTCAGGCTTAGGCGGTTCTCTTGTCTCAGTCTCCTGAGTAGCTGGGACCACAGGCACCTGCCATAACGCCCAGCTATTTTTTGTTGCAGTTTGGCCAGGGCTGTGTTTGAACCCGCCACCCTCGGTATATGGGGCCGGCACCCTACTCACTGAGCCACAGGTGCTGCCCCCAGGAAAATTGTTTTACAAAATGAGCATGGAAAAAAACATAATGCTTAAAATTTATTGTACATTCCACAATTTTAAATGTCTAACTAAACTGATTAATAAAATAAGCAGACATATTACTTTATCCATATTTCTAAAAATTTATTCTAATTGGCAAAAAAGAAAATCCCCAAATTATTTGCATCTTTAATTGGGCAGGTATGGGAATTCCCTTCAGGCTAACTTTATTTTCAGGCACAGATAGCCCTTAACAGCAAACAGGGACACAGGGTAACAAGGTCATGAGAAAACGAGGACTTGGTATGATGCCACCGCTTTGGCCTTTGGTTCTGAGCCTTTCCAGAGCCTCCAAGAGCAGGTCAGGGTTAGAATGGAGCACAGGGATACTCAGTGTCTGTGGTCTGCAGAAACCACTGGGAGGAAGGACAACCTGGGAAAAGCATTCACCGCACCAGCGGAAAATGAGAGCCAGTTAGTAATTATGATGACTTTGTACTCTGGATATGGATGTTGGATATAGCTCCATGAAATTATTAACAAATGATTTGGATTATTTGATACACCTTTCTTTAAAGTAACAAACCAGGGCTCAGCACCTGTGGCTCAATGGGCTAAGGCGCCAGCCATGTACACCTGAGCTGGCAGGTTCGAATCTAGCCTGGCCCACCAAACAATGGCGGCTGCAACCAAAAAGTGGCTAGGCATTGTGGCGGGTGCCTGTAGTCCCAGCTACTTGGGAGGTTGAGGCAAGAGAATCGTTAGAGCCCATGAGTTTGAAGTTGCTGTGAGCTGTGATGCAACAGCACTCTACCAAGGGTGACATAGTGAGACTGTCTCAAAAACAAAACAAAACAAAACAAAAGGCAATAGAGTATAAGAAGAATTTAGATGGAAAAAATTCCACTTAGCGGTATGAAGTATCAGAAAAGACTTGTAGTGGTGCTATTTTAACCGCATACTGGAAGATGATTTCATATGTGAAATGGGACTTTAGGAAGGATTCCAGGCAAAAGAAATGAACCCAGCAAAAGGACCAAGGTGAGGCGGCCCATGTGTGGCCGTGTGTCAGTCAGGAGGCCGCCCTGTGGGGAACTGTCACTGACTGACTGAGACTAACTCAAAGTGCTTCAATATATACATTTAATGAATGTGCAGGTGCTGGTGACATGAGGACAACCAAGAAAAGCAAGGTTTTTGTAATCACAGAGTGGTTTGGTAGGGAGGCAAACAACATGACAATTTTGGTAGAGTGCAGTTAAGTACTAGAGTGAAGGACGGGGGCTGCAGAGAGAACAGCAGGGTCATTAAACATACCAGTAGCCCAGGACAGACACAAGATCACAGGCCACCCAGAGCTGAGACGGTAACACCAAGCCAGCCAAAGGGTGTGTGAGACGTGAACAGGGGGGGCGCGGAGTGGGCAGGAATCCCAAGGCCTTAGAAAGGAAGCTGCAGGGGTCCACTGCACAGTCAGGTCCCTGCAACTCTTCTGACAAGAGGCGATGAGAGCTTAGGCGGGACAGGAAGAAGAAAGGAAGAAATTATGGCAGCTGAAAAGCAGGAAGGGGTGGCAAACAACAGGCTGGGGGGGCAATGAAAAGAGTGAAAGGCAACTACAAAGCCTGGGTGACACAAACAGCCCAGAATCGGCAGGCAGCACAGGCTGGGACAGGGACACACTGAAGGCTGGACATGGGAAAGACGGTCAAGTTAGTGTCAGCCAGGAGTCTGATGTGGGGAAAGGAGATCAAGCACAAGTGATAGAAAAGGGGAGCACATAGTGACAGGAATCACGGGGACCTGTCGAAACCCTGGGAAATGTCTACTTTTAGCAGTGGACAGTTTTGCCCTCTGCAGCATTTGGCAATCCCTGAAGACACCTGCCGTTGTTAGAAATGGGGTGCAGTGGGAGGTGCTCCCACATCTAGGGGGTAACGGCCCCGGATGCTGCTAAACATCCTACAGTGCACAGGGCAGCCTCCAACAACAGCGAATCATCCAGGCCCCAAAGCCAGTAAGCAGCATGTCTGAGAGCCCCATCCTGAAGATTCACATGAAAAACAGCAATTACAACATGAGGAACAAACTAAAATATACATTCATTATGTAAAAAAACAGTGCCAAAGGATATGTCATACTGTGGTATGTCAGCTACCCAATTTAAAAAAACAAACATTACACACGGGAACACCAAATACAAATGATGCTTACTTCCTACTCCAAAGAATATGGCTCTAACGACTAGTAAATGAGATACCACTCACTTCTATAAAGTTTTAACATTATGTTGACTTAAAACACTTCCTCTGTGCACAGAGCATAAGTACGGTTCGCAGGGTTCACACCAACTCCCACACCACACGCACACCATGAAACATGAGGAGAATGCCAGAAATGCTCTTCCAGAAGTACTCTGAACTATCTTTTTTCTTTTTTAAAGACAGAGTCTTACGGGCGGTGCCTGTGGCTCACCCAGCAGGGCACTGACCCCATATACTGAAGGTGGCGGGTTCAAAATCGGCCTCTGCCGAACTGCAAAACAGAAAAATAGCTGGGTGTTGTGGCGGGCACCTGTGGTCCCAGGTGCTCAGGAGGCTGAGGCAAGAGAATCGCCTAAGCCCAGGAGTTGGAGGTTGCTGTGAGCTGTGAGATGCCACAGCACTCTACCCAGGGCCATAAAGTGAGACTCTGTCTCTTAAAAAAAAAAAAAAAAAAGGCTCGGCGCCTGTGGCTCAACAGGCTAAGGCGCCAGCCACGTACACCTGAGCTGGTGGGTTCGAATCCAGCCCGGGCCTACCAAACAACAATGATGGCTGCAACCAAAAAAAAAATAGCCGGGCGTTGTGGTGGGCACCTATAGTCCCAGCTACTTGGAAGGCGGAGGCAAGAGACTCGCTTGAGCCCAGGAGTTGGAGGTTGCTGTGACCTGTGATGCCACAGCACTCTATCCAGGGTGACAGCTTGAGGCTCTGTCTCAAAAAAAAAAAAAAAAGACAGTCTTATTTTGTCACCCTTGCTAGAGTACTGTGGCATCATAGCTTACAGCAACCTCAAACTCTTGGGCTTACACGATCTTCTTGCTTTAGTTTTTCATTTTACAGACAGATTCCCACTCTTGCTCAGGCTGATCTCGAACTCGTGACTCAAGCGATCCACCCACCTCAGCCTCCCAGAGTGCTAGGATTACAAGTGTCAGCCATCGTGCCCGGCCTATTCAGTAAGTATTAATGAGTATTAATGTAGCCCAGGGCAAATAAAAAAAATCACCCATCTACACTCCAAAATTCACTGCTCACTTTAGTAACAAGGATTATTTTATTAGATAAACTCACTAAAATATTTAACAAAGTCTAGCAACTAAAAGTGACTCCATTCTTGGGTTACATTTGAACCTGTTCATTTTAAAGGTCAAGTGCTCACTAATGTCAGGAAGTTAGTAAGTCTGATTTAAATGCAATACATTTTTCAACTTTTTAATTACTACAAGTACATAACAGTCATGTATCTTTATGGTATACATTTTTTTTTTTTTAAGACAGATTCTCACTTTCTCACCCTAAGTTGAGTGCTGTGGTGTCATAGCTTACAGCAACCTCCAAACTCTTGGGCTCAAGCAATTCTCTTGCCTCAGCCTCTCAAGTAGCTGGGACTACAGGCATGAGCCACTCTGCCATATTAATTAATCAAATAGAAGTAATTGGAGTAAACATCCCCTCAGACATTTATAATTTCTTTGTGTTAAGAACATTCCAATTCTTGTGTTTCAGTTAGTTTAAAGTTTATCCTAACTATTGTTGATTACAGTCACTTTGTTATAAATGCATTTTTTTTTTTTTTTGTAGAGACAGAGTCTCACTTTATCACCCTGGGTAGAGTGCTATGGCATCACACAGTTCATAGCAACCTCCAACCCCTGGGCTTAGGTGATTCTCTCGCCTCAGCCTCCTGAGCAGCTGGGACTACAGGTGCTCACCACAACGCCCGGCTATTTTTTTTTTTTTTTTGCAGTTTGGCTGGGGCTGGGTTTGAACCTGCCACCCTCAGTATATGGGGCCAGCGCCCTACTCACTGAACCGCAGGCACTGCCTGCAATACATTTTAATATTACGCAATTATAAGAGGAAAGAAAACATACCAGAGAACGAAACCGTACAGTTTCTATTTGTCCATACTCTTTAAAAAATGATTTCAGCTTCTGAAATAAAAAAATACATATATACATAAGCTCACTTTCAGAATATCAAAAGTTACAAAAAGAAATTAGAAATTTTGTTAGCTAATCCTTTACTGCCAGTTTTCATTCTAAGAACATGCAAGAAAAAGAATTTATTCATTCAACTGAATAGTCATATATACAAAGAAAATACAATTCAAATTCTTTTTTTTTTTTTTTTTGTAGAGACAGGGTCTCACTTTATTGCCCTCGGTAGAGTGTCGTGGCGTCACAGCTCACAGCAACCTCAAACTCTTGGGCTTGAGCAATTCTCTTGCCTCAGCCTCCCCAGTAGCTGGGACTACAGGCGCCCGCCAATTTTTCTGTTTTGCAGTTTGGCCAAGGCCGGGTTTGAACCTGCCACCTTTGATAATAAGGGGCCGGCGCCCTACTTAATGAGCCGCAGGTGCTGCCCTAAAGAACACTATATAGTTTTTTTATTTTGCAGTTTTTGGCAGGGGCAGGTTTGAACCCACTACCTCTGGTTTATGGGGCCAGCACCCTACTCCTTTGAGCCATAGGCACCGCCCTCAAATTCTTCCTTTTTTTTTTGGGGGGGGGGCTGGTGCTGAGTTTGAACCCGCCACCTCTGGAATATGGGGCTGGTGCCCTACCCCGTTGAGCCACAGGCACCACCCTGCCCTCAAATTCTCATTAGGATTCATCAGGTACGTAATGTTTTTCCTTCAAACTGTTACAATCTTACCACGTGTAAATTGAGATTAGACTCACAGCTTCCATAGATTCACTCATCTTACCACATTGGTTTAAAACAGAAATAAAGTTTAAGGATGCTTACATCACTATGAGAAATTCTCTAGCTCTAATTAAGACCACCAGCTTGAAGAAAATCTTTGTGGGCAAGTTTTATGCATTATTCTCATGACTGGCTCAGGATATGAAGGACATGTATGTTCTACAGGTAGCACAATAATTTCTTTTTTTCTAAGAGACAGGGTCTCATTGTGTTGCCCAGGTCACACTGCATGGCTATTTGCAGGTGAGATCATAGCTTCTGGCCTCAAGTAATCCTCTCAAGAGAACAGTAATTTCTACAACCTATTCTACCTAAAAAAATAATCTACTGAATGGTTGGTATTTGAATGAAGCACAGTATAACTACTCATTTCCCCTGAGCTCCTTATAATCTAATAGGATCAATAACCAAAACTATGTTACAAAGTAAAACATGTTACATTCTAAAAAATAATCACAAATCAGATGCTGGGAGGCAAATGGGTAAGTGAAAGTGGAAAAATCAGCAAGTTGGTGTACTGTTTTGTTGTTAAGAGAGTAGCACCCGAGGATGTATCCACTCGGGCCCTACTACAGACAAGGCACCATTCCGGGTGCTGAGGAGGGCGATGAAGAAGAGTTCAGCATGGGAGCTTACGTTCTGGTGGCCAACAGTAGCAGATAAGGCTGAAGGAAAAAGCCAGGCAGTCACGGCAACACTTCAAACACGATCTAGGAAGGCCTGAATTAGGGCAGTGCCGACAGGAATGAAACAAAAGGGACAGACACAGGAAGCCATCTAGAGTGGAATTACTTAGGCAGTCATGTGCAATTTTTTTTGGAGACAAAGTTTCACTATGTTGCCCTCAGTAGAGTGCTGTAGCGTCACAGCTCACAGCAACCTCAAGTTCTTGGGCTTAAGCAATTCTCTTGACTCAGCCTCCCAAGTAGCTAAGACTAGAGGTGCCTGCCACACACAGGCTATTTTTTTTTTTTTTGGTTACCCACAGAGCTATGAGTGCCGCCTACAATGAAGTTTTATTTTTTTCATTTATTTATTTTTGAGATAGCGTCTCATTTTGTTGCCCTCAGTAGAGTGCCGTGCCACCATAGTTCACAGCAACCTCAAACTCCTGGGCTTAAGTGCTTCTCTTGCTTCACCCAACCTCCCAAGTAGCTGGGACTACAGGCGCCTGCCACAATGCCTGGCTATTTGTAGAGACGAGGTCTATAAAGTGCTTGCTCAGGATGGTCTTGAACCTGTGAGCTCAGGCAATCCACCCACATCGGCCTCCCAGAGTGCTAGGTTTACAGGCATGAGCCACCATGCCCGGCCTACAAAGAAGTTTCATCAGTGACTTATTATGTGCTTGTACAACAATAGAAAGGTAAACAAAGTTATTAATTTCTTCAAACTTTTACAAGAGAAACTCACCTTTTTATTACATGTGACGGGCAAATTGCCAACAAACACAGTTCTCTCATTCTTTAATCTCTCTTCTTCTTGGTTGATCTGAATTTTCTTTCTTTGACTTACAACTGTGTCGTCTACATCAAGTACTTTCCTATCTGCAACCTTAACACCGGATTGAGAATTTTTCCTTTTTTGACCTTGTTTCTGGCGAATTTCTTCCTCTAAATCAGCACTTGCTAGAGCACTTTCCCTTTTTAAGGCAAAACCAAAAGAAAACAAGGAGTAGAAGTCACAGAAGGCAGGTCTAGTGTTTGACAAAGCACAGTCCTAACCTCATGATTAGAAATATTACCCAATTCTCTAGAATGGAAGAAAAAGTATCCAATGTACACACCCCTAATATGAAGCAAATTTATATCTTTCAAGTGAAGGCTATAACCCAATTATTATACAAGAAGACGGGGAAAGGGAAGGGGAGGGAAAGAGAGGGGGGAGAGAGGATAAAGGGTGAGATCACACTTATGGTCCATATTTGAAGGATCAGGAGAAAACTAAATATGGATCAAAAATGTTTTCACATAGTAAATGAGAAAATCTCATGAAAATTCCTTCCTTTTAGTCTGTTCTTTGCTCTTCAATGAGAATAATCATTCCTGAATACCAGTCTCTTTATCCCACTTGCTAGCTTAAAACACAATCACTCTGAGTGTGTGTGTGTCCCTGCAAAATTCATGTGTTGAAATCCTAACCTTTTAGGTGATGATATTAGGAGGTAGGGCCTTTGAGGGAGTAGGTCATGAGGATGGCACCCTCATGATGGAGATTGGTGCCCTTATAACAGATGATTCAGAATTAGTGAGCCAACTTGTGAGGACACAGGGAGAAGGTACTGTCTACGAGGAAGGAAGTAGGCCCTAGCCAGACACTAAATCTGCCTTGACTTTAGACTTTTCTTGTTTCAAGAACTATGAGAAATAAAGGTTTGTGCCAAATTTTGGTGCATTGGGGAAGGGAGGGATTCTTAAAATTATATGATGAATTTTCGAGGCAACTAATTGTGTTTATCATGGAGAAAGCAAAATTTCTCTAGGAAATCTTACCCCTTTACCTTCAGTTCTTTAATACCTGTCATGGGATAGGTGGTTTGTAAACCACTCAATTTATAGCATTTTGTTATAACACCCTAAAAGGACTAAAGCATTCTGCATCAATTTATTGTTTTCTTCGAGACAAAGGTCTTACTGAACTCCATGCTGGACTTGAACTCCTAGGCTCAAGAGATCCTCTTGCCGAATAGTTGGGACTACAGACATGCCACTATGTCTGGCTTATTTGAAAATAAAGACACATTCTTAGTATAACTTACAAAGTCCAGCAAATTCTGCTTCTAGTTGTTTCTCTAGCTTTATGTTGAATCTTCCTTCATCTCTAATCCAAACATATCAATTCGCTATAGACTTATTATATACTCATATTTTTATTCAGTATACATTATTTTTCATGCTGGTTTATTTTTCTCTGCATGTCTATCTTTCTTATTCCTAGACAACTTCTACTCTACTCTCCAAATCCAAGTTCACTTTTCACACATAACCAAGGACTGCTTACTTTTCTTCCCATTTAGATCCAATTTCCTGTTACATACATTCATACTCTATTTGTCATTTACAGCATTCAGCACTGTTACAATTTATATTTTCTAGTTAAGCTGCTTGATTAATATGGTTCCCCTGCCAAAACATAAGCATTCCAAGGGAAAAAGAATTTTCTGTTTTTAGTTCGCTGTCAAACACCTGGGTGCCCTGAAATATATGCATAACACAATAAATATGTGTTGAATAAATCATGTAAGTGGAACTTTAAAAGTACTTAAGAGACTATTTAGAGAAAGGATATGATGGATGTGATACAGTGGCCCTAAGGTAAAAAGTTACCTTTATATAGTGCTTGCCTTTATTAGACTGATTTTACTTTTTACCAAAGGTGTAAGAAGTAGGATTATTATTTTGTATTCAGGTTGATGAAAGCCCTCTTCCTGGTTGGCAGACAGCTGCCTTCTTGCTGTGTCCAAACAGGGGACTAATCTTATCATGTGGAACCCATCCTTGAGCCCTCATTTTGGTGTAAGGTTAGACTTAATTTTGTATCAGAGACTACACCTTCAAATATTATTGCAATGGGGATTAGGGATCGACAAATGAATTTTGGAGAGAAACAGCATTCAGTTCATCAGGACTAAGCTAAGTTTTAGTTATACCTTCACATTTAAAGTAAATTTATAGTTTTAAAAAATACATATGAAATCCTAAGATGTATCGTAGAGCCTTGACAGGTGAGACTTGAAACGTGAAAATAACACTGCCATCTAGTGACAACTAACCTGAGGAAATTAAAAAAGAGTAGCCAGTAAGGGTAAAACCCACCCTTGACATGGAGGGGTCCATGCACATAATTTAGGGCAGTTGTTTCTTTTCAGTAAAGGTCCAAATATTATGAAGCTCATGGGTCAATACTGATTCCATAAAACAAATACTTTAGCTATTAAAGTATCGCCCATGTAGTAACTAGAGAAAGTCATTTCTTACTGTGTCACTTAAAAATGTGTCCATCTCCTTTTTCTTTACTTTCTCTACTGTTTCTGAATGAGGAAGTTTTGTATTCTGATAACCTACTAAAACGAATTTTGATTATTAGTCTAAATAATACTGAAGAGCAGGAAGGAAGGAGTAAAATCCCACCTGACAGGGACATTGAACACTATTCGGGTGGTGGGCACAGTGACAGCCCCGACTCAAGCATTATAAAACCGATGTATGTGACAGAAACATTTGTACCCTCTTAATATTTTGAAACAAAAAATAAAATAAATCAACATTAAAAATAGATAAATAGATTCAAGGACAAACATATTTGCGGAAGTGAGTCCTTGGTGAAGTTTCCAGTTGGATTTTGCAGCATTGAAAGGAAGGAAGGGAATGCCAAAGTAAACTCTGCCTATCCCAAGGGGACACGTAAAGCCACGGTGAATTAAATTACTGTGTGAGTAAATGTAAATTTGGTAATAAAACACGTCCAGACATGCAATACATAGTAAGAAAATGAAGATGCATAAAGCATTAAATTCTACAGGGAAATTTGGATAACTTATTTGTATCTCTTAAGTCCGGAACTTTTGTGATAGATTTTAGTTGATATATGTTAAATGAATTATTGTCTTGGTACATTATAATTGTAGACAAAATTGTTATCTACAATTCTTTGAACTAAATTTTTCAATCATATCCAAATGCCAGATTAAAAGAGGTAATAATTATTTTATTTCTGTAGAGGCCTAGATAAATAACAAAAAGTTGTCACTCTAAAATGGCAATAACTTTGCTGGCTGACATAAGAAAATTATATTTAGCATTATTTTTAGATGGTCTAAAGAAGATTCTACTTATTTGTCTGGTTACTGGTATATTCATTGAACTGTATCCTTGAGGTTTTCTGGCTCATGATGTAGAAATAGCCTAACTAGACTCATTAATTATTTTTATATCAGTCAATGAAAATTATTACTTTCCTGACAAACATTACTTATTATCCATCTCCCTTCAGGACCAATATTTCATGTGCTAACAATAAACACTGCATAACAGAGTTGATATCTTGCCAACAGTCAGAAATCTCAGTGGCATGAATAATTTCAAAAGAAGAAAAGCATATGCCTTACGTATATTTCTTAGTTAATATCATTAAAATAGAGTTGTTTTGTGCTGACTTCAGTACCAAGATACACAGATGTGACTCCATCTCTTCTTTTCTTGTTATATACTATTTATATAACGAGTGTGGATAGTACCAGATGATAATCTAGTAAGAATATGACTTAAAATTAGTTGCCAAAAAGTATTGCATCAAGCCAAAGAGATCTGGTTCTTTAAAACATAGGTTGTATAATATAGTTATGATTCTCTTGTATGAGACACAGCTGATCTGAAGTGTGGAATTCAGTGGTAACGCAGAAAATAATGTTTCTAATATTATAAATAATGAGCATTTATTGAGTTCTTGCCATATGACAAGCATTGAATTAATCATTTTACATATATAATTTCTTCTATTTTTAAAATTTAAGTGGATGAAATCTAATTATTAATAGTTCATAATTCCTAACCAGGGTTATTGTTTCAGGCATGACCCTCCTTTATTTATTTGTACAAACTATTTATTATATCGTGATATCCATGGATCACCTAGAATTAGAACATAATGAATAACTTACATCTATGTGGGTATTCATTTACCCCTTCCTTATTTTATACCTGTTTCTTCTTCCTTACATGCTGCGAGAAATTACCACTGATTAGAATCTTGTGTTCCTCATTTTTTGCTACTACAAAACATACTTTTATCCCATATATACGTGTTAAACATATCGCTTGTTTTGGTTGATTTTGAACTTTATGTATTGCAGAATCTCACCTATAATAATGTATAAAAGATTTGCATATGTAGTCTAGTAAAAGTTTTGAAGTTTGCTTTTGTTATTTAAGACCTCAATCATTCAGGAACTAATGGTTTGAGGTGGTTTGAAATAGAGATGTAATCTGATTTTTTCCCACATGCATAACCAATTTTTCCCATCATTGAACAGAATCTTCTTTCTTTAGTGATATGCCATGCCATTTCTGTCACCTGTTCATAGTTCAATGCATATGTAGTTCTCTTTTGGGGGGGTCTCTGTTTTACTCTACTGCTTAGTTTATCTTTCCACACATATTATAAATTTTTATAACTTTATAAATCCTGTTATGTGGAGGCTAAATTATCTCTTTCTCTTTTAGGGTTTAAATTTTGTTTTGCTATTTTGCTTTTCTGCCTACATTTTAAAGTTGGCTTGCCAACTTTTATGGAAAAGAAAACTATTGGGTTTTGATTGGAAAGATGCATTGAGCTTGCAGATTAACTTTGAGAGATCGGTATCTTCACAACATTTACTCTTCTGTATAAAATACGATATATCATATATCATAACCTAAGCCTTCTGTTAGGTTTCTTAGTTCTTTATTTTTATATACAAGTTTTACACTACTTTTGTTAGAAATGTTACTAGTCTTACGTGTGGCCTTTTAGGTATTTAAGTATGGCCTTCTCGTGAATCCAAATTTACAGAACAAATCCTTTTCTTTCTATTAATACATTTTTCGGTCCTTTTATATTTTTATTTTATTTTTAAAATTAACATATTTAAAGTACTGAAGAATATAAGTTTCAGTGAAATCATCCTCCCAAATTGACGGGCACAATTATACCATTAGTAAGGCGTAAGGGCTAAAGTGATGGTTGCTCCACTCATGATTTAGTTCTAAATTCCAATGCCTGAGTGGCACCACTATCACAGGATACTAGTTGACAGAGTTTAAGGAAGTCAAGTCCACCAACCTGTTATCAGCTTTTGACAGTAGTGCACTATTTCTATTTGAAGTGGAGTTTGTGAATAGTTGCACAGCTTAGTAGTATTTTTTTAATTCTATATGATTAACAGTCCATCATGTCAAAAAAGACTAAGAGAACACTGAAGGAAGAAAACAGATTTCTAAATGAGGACTGGGAATTGGAATGTTATCTTATTTCTGCTAAATATAAGACAGTTTTCTCACTGTGGATACTGTAGTGTCAACATTAAAGAAATTCAGTACCCACCAGCGTTATATACTCATAAGGAGCACAAATACAGGCTGTCCCACAGTTCACCATACATACAAACACAAGGTAAATGGGATATTGTAGCAAAATATACCTTTATTTACAAAATATTTATTACAAAATGTTACAAAATATTTATAAAATATTTATGTGGTGACGTAGAAATACAAAAAATATAAAACATAAAGCAAAATATGAGTTTGTTACTTTTTCATATGTATGGAAAACTTTGGGGCACTCTGTATTTTAAATTATAGGGAGGGGTCAAAAGGTAGTACTATAGATATTAAAAGGTGAAAAGCAAAGATAAGTCTTTTAAGCAGCAATAACACCTGGAAACAGTGCTACTGGAGCGACTTACAAAGTAGTTTATATACTGGGGAAAAGAGAAGCCATTCAGTGATGGGGAATTTCTGAAAGAATGTATTGTTGAAGTTGTAGGATGTTTAGACCCTGATAATGTTTCAAAGTACAAGCAACTGCCTCTTTCAAGGAGAACCTTAACTGATCAGCAGCATGGATTAGCCTTCAACTTAACAGAACAATTTCATTCAATGCTTCAAAAGGAAAATATGGATTAGTCAATGACTTTGAATGAATCAACTGGTAGTTTTGACTTGATGCAGATTTTATACTTCATTTGTGTCATAACAAAAGATGTTCTTTGCTATGAAGAGATGCTTACTTGGGCATTCTTGAAAATGGAATATAGAATAGATATCTTCAAAAATTTTCAAGGTAAATGTCAAAAGTTTGACTGAATTTGGGAAATTCAGATGGTGTACCTTCCATAGCAGGAAAGCATGAAGGGTTTATTGGGAAAAAAAAGTATTAATAGGTCCAGATGCTCTCAGTTCTTTTCGTTGCATCTAGCATCAGCAAAATCTTTGTGCTATAACTACTGTTTTTAGTGACACTTTCCAACAAGTTTTGAATATTGTTAATGATACTTTTAAAATGCAACATGGCATTGTCAGTTTCACACTGAAGTTCAATAGTGAAGTATTCAGTATTGATTTGCTGTATTGGCTATCACAGGGGCAGAGATGAGTCTAAATTTTATCTCTGTGACAGCAGTTAATTAAATTTTATGTAGAAAAGAATGAACAAGTTGAATTATTAAAAGAAGGTTTCTATAATGCAGTATTTCTGTGTGATATTATGTCAAATAAAAGGAACTTGAATATTTCTTTACAAAGTAAAACTATATATGATTGACATGTGGCAAAAAAATCTGAGCATTTTGAAAAAAGATATCTTTTTTGAAATACTTCTTCAAAAGGAAATTATGGCTGAGTATTAGCATTTCTAGTTAGCAAAAGCCACTGATGAGGAGGATGATATATGTAAATCATTTGAAGAATAGGCAGCCATAGCCACTATAACCTATTAATTGGAGAATACAATGAAAGGTTCACTGCCTTTGAGAACCATGACTTCACACACAAATTGACATTTCAACCTCAGCTAGTTAGTATCATGACAGCACCTAATACTACAGATGAATTGGTTGAGCTCTCAGTAGATGACAGTTTAAAGTTATTGTTTGATGCTAAGAAAGGTCAATTGAAATGTGGAAAAATGCAGTAGAGTACCCACGCCTTCCGCAACGGGCCCTAAAAATGCTTTCTTGCTTTTGACTACTCATTGCTACATCATCCTACCTAACCCAGTGTGAAACATCCTTAAGGTCACAAGCGACTGATTCCCATCTAGAGGATCCATGGGCACTGTGGACCTCCCCACTGCAACCAAATACTCACCTGCTTTCCAACAGAAAGCAGATACAGCAAAGTCATTAGAGGGTTAGCTAACTTAAAAATTAACAAATAATTTTCATTTTTAGAACTTATTAGGTACATAGTAGTTAGATTTTTACAAAATGTACATTTTAAAAATATATCTAATTGACATTTCTTGAATGTGCCCCTCTTACAGGTAGATTAGTACTTCCTTCCAACATGAAAAGATTCGTCACCCCTGAGCTAAGGTTTTATTGGTAGGCTCTGGCAAGACGTCACATTGAAGAATACTTGGGTTATTGGCATAATGCATTTCCTTGCAAATGTAGTTTCCAGGTCTTCATTTACTTGCTTGCTGTTGATTGGGGGTCCACTTAACTCCAAACCCCTCTCATCACTACTTAGACATGGGCCCCTACATATCAGAGTTAACAACTAAATCATTCTCATGCTTGAATTTCTCTAACATCTCTTGCTACCCAATCTCTAGTCCCTGAAGTGGGAAAAAGTTCTTTGCTTTTAAATGCTCATGTGATTGAGCCCACTTGGGAAATTTAGGATAACATCCTTTTTCAAGTTCCATAACCGTAATCACATTTACAATGTCCCTATTAGTAAATAATGCAATTTATTCACAGGTTAAGAAATTAAGGATTAGATATTTGTGTGTGGACTTTCTGCCTACCATGCTCATTTCTTTGATCTTTCAAAAAAATTACACTATGACTATACTCACTTAATAGTGGTTCAGTCTAGTTAAAAAAACATGATGGAGGAGTAGAAAACTGTTGTCTTTTCATTTAGGGAGTGGGGATGAAAGATAGAGAATGGGTAAGGATGGAATTGTTAATTTCTTCTTTCTCCTTATTTGCTCATAGTTGATTTTCTTTTCTCTCCCCTATTTTTTGGGAAAGAGTGGAGGATAAGAAAGGATTAAGAAATGTAGAAAATAAGACTTGAATTTCTAGAAATGTTTTTTGATTTCTTTCCTCCCCTCCCTTTCTTTTGTTTCCTCCTTTTCTCTTTTCTTTGATCATATCTTGTCTCCTTTATCAGTTTTAAATTTCTCATAGACTTTTTCATTGCAACTTTCCTTTCCCCTTTTTTTCTGTCTCCTTCCTCCCCTCTCTTTCTCTTTTTACTTCCTTAAATTTATTTTTCTCAGAAGTAGGAAAATAGAACAAAACTTACTAAAGGCAGCATTTATTGAACAGAAACCTTCTTGGAGGCTTTTTAGAAGTACTTTTTTTCCTTTATCCACATATGTGATACAGTATTTCATATGGGTAGAGAGACTTAATCTCCTTCATCACAGTGTGGATTTTCAGAGACCACTTTAAAAAGCTTTCCCAAGATAGTGTGACTTTGCTATTTGAAAATCATTGGTGGATATAAAAGTCATGAATAAAATCAACATGAAGACTGAAAATATTGGAACCAAGTTTAGAGTTATAACCGAATAAAAAGCCTATCAAAGCAGGTCACCTGTGTTTAAAGATTCTGTTCAATTCAATAAACATTTACTGAATATGGACACTGTGTTAGGGTGGAGGATACAAAGCTGCAAAGACTAGGATCCTGCCTTTGAGAAAATTACTGCCTGTCTGTGAAGAAAGTATAGAGAGGGATAAGCTAGATCTAAGAATTGAGAGGCAGATATAAGGAGAAACGAGGTACTTTCGGGATTTCTGCCTCTAAGGACTGGCCATGTGGGAATATGTAAGAATCAGGGCAATGCATAGAAACTCAGAGAAGTTTGATGCTAATCAGATACAGACACATTATGAATATACCAAGTGAAGAAGAAATGGTCCTTGCTAGGTCGAGGGGTAAATCATAACCAAGGAATAGGTGAAACAAGCAAGCCTGATGGGAAATGAAACCCAAGATCCTTGCCTACTATTAATAACATACTCTATTGGCAACTGAGCCATAATGCAGTGGTTCTCAACCTTCCTAATGCCGTGGCCCTTTAATATAGTTCCTTGTGTTGTGGTGACACCCCCAAAATAAAATTATTTCCATTGCTACTTCATAAGTGTAATTTTGCTACTGTTATAAATCGTAATGTAAATATCTCATATTAAGTGACCCCTGTGAAAGGATTGTTTGACCCTCAAAAGGGGTCGAGAACCACATAATTAAAGGGAGCTACTGGAGCATTCTTTCCTTACCTCTCAATTTCATATTCTTTCCATATTCTTCAGTGCAAATTGTTTGCCTTGGTTTTAACCCTGAAAATGAAGAGCCGTATAGTCTTGGGTATGGAATACCTTTCCTACCCCATGCAACTTTGGTCAAGGTGTCCAGCATCACATATGCATTACAAACTCATCTGTAAAATGGGTATGTTAGGTTTTACCTGGTAGGGTTTTTGAGAAGAGTTTCTGTGATTCATTAGAAGCACTTCTCCTAGTGCTTGTTCTGTATTAGGTGAAAGGCTTACTATGTCAGCTTTCCATATATGAGATCTTTGTTACTCTGTCTTTGTTTTTTATTTGTGCCTATTTGGAATATTTCCTTTTGGCTTTTTAATTTGTTTTTGTCAACCAATTTTCAAAGATAAATTTGGAAATATGCAATTGTGTTGTCTTGCTACAATTTAATCATTGTTATCATTTTATAATTTATAAACAGTATGATTTAGTTAAATAGTGAAAGATATTGGTTCTCAAACCCAAGTAGCATGTTAGGATCATTTGGGGAAATTTCAAAAATGTTAGT
This sequence comes from Arctocebus calabarensis, assembly GCA_963573935.1. Classification (NCBI taxonomy): domain Eukaryota; kingdom Metazoa; phylum Chordata; class Mammalia; order Primates; family Lorisidae; genus Arctocebus; species Arctocebus calabarensis. The sequence continues at coordinate 18,268 of CAUYON010029574.1, forward strand.
ATCCAGGAACTACCCCAAGCCATTGAGTTCCGAATTTCTTGTTGTGGACCTAATTATTATTTTCTAATAGTTCTTCATTTCCAAAGTGGCAATAGTAATATTTACTTGGCCTATCTAACAAAGTTGGTCTGAGGATCACATTAAGACATATTCAAAAGTAATTGATAGAGCAATGTGGGAATATGTAAGAATCAGGGCAATGCATAGAATTAGGGCAATGCATAATTAAAATGAAAATGTAAATTGTTATTAAAGCATCTTAAAAATATTTACTCTGCTCTTGAGGGGTTTATCATTTATTTAATGAAACAAGACAAAACATACAAAGTTCAAGATAATATTTCATACACTGAATGGAAGTAGTAGAGAGTAAGTGTGCTGAGAATCTGGTCCCAACCGTACTGGGTAGGCAACCCTTAATGACTATGTGGTTGTGATCCTTTCTAGATCTTATTAATTATTTATAACTCGAGTTTAATGATAAAAGAACAAGGATGATAGCATTGGGACTTACTCATTGAGTTATTTAACAAAATATTGCTTTCTAGGCTTTTTCTTTTTGAGTCAGTTTGAAGTGAAAGTATCGAGTAGTGATTAATAGCATCGATGCTTGACTCAATGTCTAAATCTGCCTGATTCCATTACTCTTTGGTTGTTTTCTGTTGGGTAAAGTCTGAACTTCACTATGATTCACTATTCTCTCTTTATATAAGAAGGATGATGATAATATTAGTTCCCAGACTTGCAGAAAGAGTTTTAACATGTTAGTACATGTAAAGTGCTCTGAACTGTGCATAGCCAGTTAAACATCCAGACTAGCAGGACAGGTGCCGAATGAGAAATCAACCTTGCCCTGGGAGAATGTTCTCAGGTAACACTAGCGAAAATGAGCAGAGTATTTAGTTGTGTTTGCTAACATCTTTGCATCTTTATATTCTGTAAAATTCTTCAGTTATTTTAATACAAAGATAATTAAATTAGCTATTACCAATGAAAATAATGTATAAAAGAACTGATGTGCCTTTAATCCAAGACATACTCAGATATATATCAGTTTTCAAAGGTACCATATTACTTAAGATTGGTCATTTACAACAACATGGGTGAATCTAGAGGAGATTATGCTGCGTGAAATAAGCCAGTTATGTCTGTTGATCTATTGCACAACAGGGCGACTATGATTAATAACAATAATGTATTTTTCAAAATAACTAAAAGAGTCGATTTTAAATGTTTGTCCCAAAGAAATGATATTTGGGTGATGGATATGCTAATTAGTCTCCTTTGATACAATGCATTCATGTATCAAAACTCAATTAGTATATACAGTTTTATTTGTTAATTAAAAGTAAAATTTAAGTAGAAGATTGGAAAAAGTGTTGGAAGACATAATTAGGGAAGTACGAAAGCAAAGGGAGTATTTAGACCGGTGAGATCTCCCCTAGAAGAGCCCTGAAGAAGAAGTGCTTATGCAGGCACCTGAAGGATGAGTAGAGCTGGGGAGGTGCGGAGCCGGAGGCAGGCCGCGGTGTGCACGTGGTGGGCCGTGTGAACACTAAGAGTGTTCCTGAGAGAGAACACAAGTCGATAAACACTGTGACCTTACCAGTGAACAGAAGACCCATTCCCACGAGGGTGGAGGTACAGAATCTGTTGATATGCTCTAGCACTTAAACACTCAGACTAGTGGGATGGGTGCAGAATAAGAAATCAGCCTTGGGCGGCTCCTGTGGCTCAGCGAGTAGGGCGCCGGCCCCATATACCGAAGGTGGCGGGTTCAAGCCCGGCCTCGGCCGAACTGCAAAACAAAAAAATAGCCGGGCGCTGTGGCGGGCGCCTGTAGTCCCAGCTACTA
>CAUYON010029584.1:0-26790 GCA_963573935.1 Arctocebus calabarensis
CTGAGACTAAAGGCCTAAAGGAGGAGATGGGGAAAGATTGGGAGAGAAACGGAGAGAGCTTCTCTCTCCCCACTAGAATTTTCTCCCTCTAACAGGTGCCTTAATGTTTTCTGTATTCTTTTCTTTCTTTTCTGTGAATAAACTCTGTCTTACAAAAAAAAAAAAAATTTTTGGTCTTGGACACATTCAATTTGAAGTGTTTGTGAGAAATATGAAAAATGTAGGCAATGTAAGTGCCCCACAGAGAACCTGTACAAAGGTCTCTGAGGGCTAACCAAGTGGTTGAAATATTCTGGAAATAGCATGGGCAACTGACTCCTTGATAAGAGAAACAATCTCTTGCAGTTAGATAAGGAGAACAACTTCTTTCTCTCCTGCTCCCGATATGGGTATGGCATCAGCCTACCTGCCCCACAGGGACCCAGAGACTTAATTGCCTCCTGTGGAAAGTGCATGCATGGTCAAACCTGCTGTCTGCTCTTGCATCCTTCTTCTAAGCTTTGTTCTTTGTTTCATTAACTGCATCCTAATTCTTTAGTTTAGAAATAACCTAAGGTAGAGTATAAGTAATTAAAGAGCAACTTAGCTGTAGTGGTTAAGGAATAGCTGAGTTAAAGTGGTAAATTACAGTTTTTTGCTTTTCCCATTATTTTTCATTTGTTGATTTGAAGAAAATGTATGTAATAAATACTGAGTTAATCCAGAACATGGGGTCTTCACTGTTCCTTACATAGGTGGAGATGGTCCCCTATGCCCACTCTTTTTAAATCATATTTTGTCTCTTTTGTCTTTATTTCTTTGATTCTCCCATCTCTGCCAAGCATTGGGGATACCCACGGGTTGGGTGGGGGATGACCCTCTACATGTACTACAGTACCAAGAGAAGACACTCCTGACTGAGCCGGAGATACGAATTTGAGTTGTTTGCCTAAAAGTGCTACAGGAAGCCATGGGAATACACAAGATTACCAAAAAGGAAGGAAAAGTGAAGGGGAGGGAAAGAGAGGAAGGGAGAAGAGGAGAGGGGAAAAATACAGAAAGCTAACGTGGAGCCTGGGTAACTCCAGCATTAGACGTCTATGGGAACAGATCCACTTCCATATAACTAATCCCCCAAAAAATAACCTCAGTGAACCATGACTAGTCAAACAACAGAGGAGGAGACTGAGAGTGCCGATGGTAGAACAAAGTGTAAACCCCCCAGTTGCGTGTGCCATACTGTTCACAGGGAAATTTACACCTCTACGTGCATCATAGACCAATAAATGTAGTGCAGTTATTGACTGACCATTGAGTATCAAATAGTACACAATAATCCATATGCTTTGCAAGCATTAGAAAACAGTGGGTTTGGGAGAACAATGGCTAAGCACAAAGTGCAAAGTTTTTAAAATATCTACAACCTTGGTGTCAATCCACAGTGCTAGTAGCACTCTAGCAGCAAGAAAAAAGGAACAGCAGGGGCAGTCAGACTCCAAACCTCAGCATGGAGAAGATGACTACTTCCATATCCTGCTCTGAATTTTTTTTTTTTTTTGAGACAGAGTCTCACTTTGTCATCCTTAGTAGAATACTGTGGCATCATAGCTCACAGCAACCTCAAACTCTTGGGCTCAAGCAGTTGTCTTTCTCAGCCTCCCAAGTAGCTGGGACTACAGGTGACTGCCACAACATCTGGCTATTTTTAGAAACAAGGTCTCACTCTGGCTCAGGCCGGTCTCAAACTTGTGAGCTCAGACAATCCACTAGCCTTGGCCTCTCAGACTGCTAAGATTACAGGTGTGAGCCACCCGGCTATCCTAGTTTGCACTAAGATCCCAGGTTTCTTTGCCAGTTCTTAAAGCCCCAAGGAAAAAAATGCTAGGTTTTGACTAACAGAACAAAAAGTATGCAGGTGAGATATGACTATGAATGTACCCAAAGTTGATAGAATCATATGGGTTAAATATATAACTTTTATATTAGTTTACTCAGTAAAGTACAACCTAAAAACACTTCTTCTTACTGCTATCGTTCCAGTCTGTTCTATTGTATCTCCCATCCCTTTGGTGGGTTGCTGCGGGGACGAGTTCTTATTTCATAAACCATAAAACAGGAGTGTTTCTTAAGGACTAGGGCTAACATGCACCAGGTGTAGGCAAAAGTATTTCAATAGGACCCTCTTTCAAGGACTGTTTGCAGAGGTGAGGCCACAGCATTAGGAAGAAGCCATCCAAGATGTTCTGAAACATGAAGTTGGGGTCATGCTTTCTAAGCTAGAAAATCTCTTCAAATAAATCCTCCTTGAGATCAGTTTAACCCTCAGTTTCTCTCTGACAAGTGCAAGTAGCTTTGGCTATTTCTTGGCAAGTTATTCCATTCAAAATGTTAGGGATCTTGTCACTTTTCTTTAGCATTGAGTTTCCATCCAGATCTCCTAAACAGATGGTAGACTATTACACAAACTCACTGTTATAGAGAATGTATATCCATTTTCCAAATGAGAAAATGGAGGCTCAGAGTACAACGTGACCTGCCTCAGCCACAGGTCTGACAAAGGACAGAGCAAAATTTAGCACGAAGGTCTGTCGACCCCTAAATTCTTCCATGTGTAATGCAATAATCTGTGCTTAAGAAATCAAGCCAGATGGAGTAAAATTTAGAACCTGTCCACCATATTGATTAATTAATTAATTAATTTGCATGCAACAGATTACAGTAGTGACTTTCTCAATCTTGAAATTCTGACTCAAAAGTCTGAGGCTAGGTTTCTATTTTAATTTTTAATATAGAAACTCTTGGATTAAATATTCAGTTTATATTTAGTATGTGAAATTATATGAAATTGTCTTAGAGTCTACTGGATCTTTTAGTGAATAAACTTGTTAACAAATCTGCAAACTTAGGAGTGGAAGCAGATAAAGGATATATATCTAAGGTAAAATTGGAGCAGGAAATTATATTGGTGGAGTATAAATAACTCAAGGAGGGCTCTTTGTATAAGCAAATTGCAAGACCCACACAGAGGCAAGTAAAGCTGCAATTATGGACTTGAATTGAATTGACTTGACATCCGCCTGAATTCTGTCTGAATTTGATCAAAGTATAGAATAGTAAATGACCTTATTCACATCTTCATCTCTTCAAAAGCAAAGGAAGAGCTAGCAGGATTTCTTACTTAAAATGGCCCTCGTTAACATTCCTTAATGTTGCCTCTCCTATCTTTTCACTAAAGTACTTATACAAACATAGGAAAAGATGAAAACACACCAGCACCTCAAATTAAGATTGACAAACATCTTAAAGCTAACATCTGGAAATACTCTCCACAAGGCACAGGAGAGATTAATTCGGTGGAAATGGAATGCTAAGTATATTTTTCTTCTCAATTTGTCCTCCAAGCATCAATCTGAGAAGTGGATTCAGTCATGATTCAAATGTACAAAGAGACTTGGACAATCCAATATCTTGCCTATTGAAAAATAGAGTTCAGGTACATAGCACCTCTTTCAAAAATAAGTAAGGAGAAAAGGGCCAACATGAGACTTATAAAATATTATTTCTTAATAAAGGTTATAGATTTTTTTCTAAATACCACCTTATGTGCATCCTACAAGTTTTTGATATGTGTTTTTATTACCATTCAGTTCTAAAAAGTTTGCAACTCATAAGTTATTTGAGAATGAATTTTCAGTTTCCAAACACATGGGGTTTTTTTAATTCTATTTTCATTTTATTATTAATTTCTAATTCAACTATTTTAAGATAAAGAAATGTTCCATATGACATCTAGTTTTTGAAATTTGTTGAGACTACTTAAGAGCTAATATATGGTCAATGTTTACTTGAAAAAATATGTTTTATCTTGTGTATTTGATTTTTGTGATTTCTCTTTAGATCTATGGCATTGACCTACAGCCAGTCCAGAGACAACATAAACAGAAAAATTACAAAATCCCACATTACCAAGAGTAAACAGAAGAATATTAAACCACATACCAAACAAACCAGGTTTTAAATTTCAGAAGGAGCCCCGCCCAACCAACACCTTAATTTTGAACTCCTACCCTTTAGAAACCGAGACAACAAATTTCTACTGTTCAAAGCCATCCCACTTGTGGTACTTTGCTGCATCAGCCCTAGGAAATTAACACATGGATGTTTGCAGATACTTCAAGGGAACCACATCAAAATGTAGAAAACTCAAATAATATTTTAAAATTAAAAGTAGGATAAAGATCTAGCTGGAAACACTGAATATCAGAATAAAATTGAGGGAAAACTGGAATCTAGTTGTACTATTGCTAAAGCTTAGTCCTAAAAAGTGGAAAATGATCTGAGATATTTTAGTATTTTAGAATTCCTAAATTAGATATAGAATGAAAATTTAGTAAACCGTAAGTCTTTGTCTGATGTGTCCTTGTCTTCCTTGCTCTTAGAAATTCCCATGAATGCATGAAGTATATGTGGTGCTCTTATTTTAAGTCTTAAATTACATAAGGAGTATATATATGTATCTAAGCCATAAAACTCAAAGAAGGTTAGCCAAGCTTTTCCTTTGGATATCAAGCCTATGGTTTATTTTATTTCACTAAATAGTGAGATTATGCAAGGGATACTTACTAGGGAGGAAGATTTCAGCAATCATTTTTTCAAAGGATGAAGATACAATTTGAAAATAAGAAATGAGTATATAACAAATGGAGCAATTTCATACATGTTTTTGTAATAATATATAAAAACACACACATCATTAACCCTTGTTATGATACCACATTAATGAATCGACATCATTTATTTCTTATTTGATGTCATTGGATTACTTAATCTTTTAAGAGTATGAACTGGCCATTACCAATTCAGTGGCTTTTTAAAATGCATAATTGCATATGCTCATTACATATAAAGACAGAGTTCAAATGTTATCAATTTAGTCTTATTTTTGCTCTCTTATCTATTTGTCAGGGTTCAGGCAGTTGTCTGCACTCTAGGTTTTTGGCGTGCTCTTGGTCAAAGAATCACCAAACCCACCCAAAGCAAGAAAACAAAGTTCAGTGAGGAAGAGAAAGACAAGTTTGTAGAGCAAGATACATTCACCATAGACAACAAATGAGTTGTCTTGTCACAACAAAAAAGGCATCAGTCATGGTCTGGGGTTCTGTTTTATACTATCTGGATTGGGCCCACCTTGTGGTTCAGAAGTGACCTTGGAACCCCTGGTCTCACCATGGAGGCAGACCTCCCTTGAGCCTCTATGAAAGCCCTTTGGCTGGGGTAGGGTGTGGAGTGGGGTGAACAATAATGTAGATTTAAGCTAATGACATGATAATTAGCCCTAAGGTTGTTAGAGGTCACTTTCCAGACTCTATTCTACCTACCTACTTGGCCCACATGCTAGAGAGTCCACATTCTTTCACAGATTTCATGCTAAGTTCTGATTGGTAGATTAGAAGGGAGTTCCCTCCTCTTCCTGGTGTGGGCAGCTGCTTGGGAGAGGATTAAAGTGGGGCAGCAACAAGATGGGAGTCTAGTTACCCACTCTTGTCATTTTTCCCTAGGAGACCCAGAATCCTGGAATCCTAATTATCTACCTAACATAATGAATATACAAAATACAATTTGGATTATATTTTGGAAAGAAACTTTCTCATTTTCAAATAAAATTTTTTTAAACAGCACGTTTCACTCTTTAGAATAAATTAATTCATAACAGTTAAAACTCACCATAATGCAAAAATAAAGACAAAAAATGCTATGAAGCATGCTTTATGAAATCATTTGTTTCCTTAGATTTGGCACTCCAAAAGAGTTCTAATGTGGAATACATGTTTGACCCTGTTCGCTCCTAAAGGCAAGTAGAAAAAAGAATCACATTTGTATAAATTGTTCTTTAAAAGAGTTTGAGCTTTTACTTTAAATGGTTATTGCTGTAACAACATATGAAAATTATCTTCACATTCTAAGATCAGAGATCTAAGCATATAAGGTTAATGTTTTTTGTATATCAATGAGGCATAAATTAGAATAAGGTATTAAAAATTCCAAATACAGGGTCTCAGTTTGTAACATACCTTTTGGGGACAAGACGCAATTGCAATCAGTGTAATCTGGTTTCTTATATCTTCAATGAATCCCCAACAATAAAATAAATAAATTAACTAATTAATTAAATAAAAAGAAACAACCAACCTAAGATGACAAAAAAAAAAAAATTCCAAACACAAAAAAGGAGTCATTTTAGAGACATTCACCGACTCCTGGTCCATTAGACAGAGCATAACTCTTTCAGCCAGTTGTTAGCCAAAGAATTTTTAAGCCACCTACAACCTGTGTCCCCTGCTTCCAGATGTCCCACCTGTTGGTGCAAAACCAATATATGTTTTCCACATATTGATTTATAAACTCACCTATAATTCCTGTCTCCCTAAAACTGTATAAAACCCACTATAACCCCACCACTGCGAGTCCACTTGCTCAAGGCTTCGTGGGTGTGGCTCTGGGTCATGGTCTCACATTTGATTCCGAATAAACCTCTTTAAATTTATTCTACAGAGCGTGGTTTTCTGACCACAGGGAGGCTTCCTCTGCATCCCCCCCTGGATTAGACCTGGAGAGAAAGCTTATGGCAACCTTATGTCCCAGAAGTTTCTGCTTAGGTCAGTTTAAGAGAGCTTCTGAAAACCTTCTCTCATCAGTTGATTCTCAAATGTCTTCATTTTAAGAATTGTTATAACTCTTAGGGTTCCAAGTGGGTCTCCACCGACACACACAGCAATTAAAAACTAACTCCATACATACATGCCATTGATAAATCTCAAAAATATGTTAACTAAAAAATCACATATATCACATGGCCCGATCAGCTACCTTCCCTCTGTATCACCAACAGTATCTAAGCTCAGATGTAGCAGAAATAATTCTTATACATTGGAGACTATAGACAATCTCTTGCAGCATCATACTATTGAGAAGCATGGTATTCAATGAGTTGGGGTGATTTAAGTTAAAAATTCAACAGGAACTTAAAAAGTTTTGAAGATCTCTGGTCCTATAGTCTTCCATCAGGTATTATTCTCTCCTTCATTTGAGATTACGAGCTCCTCCTCATAGAGCAGCCACTGTTCTCTCTCTGTATCTTCCTTCACCACTGGGCAGAACACCGTGCCTACCACAACATTCAACCCTTGGCAGGCCCTCCACGGTATTGAAGGATGTGAATTTTTAATAATTCAAAATTCTAAGAATCTTCCAAGTTTATAAAAAAAAATCCTGCCTTAAAAATACAGCACAAAGAGTTTTTTAAAAAAGAGGTCATATTAAATTTTTCTTGTTAAAAATGAGGGGAAATAAAACTCAAGGCTGATGTCTTAGTAACCATAGCAGGTTTGTATCATAGCTTTATTGCCCCTCATTTAAAGACTGAGGTTATTAAAAAATAATTACAAGAATATTTCAGTTGAGATGTTATTCAGCAATTTATCTCTTGGAAACTAATACTGGAAATGTTACTAGTCATTTTCTTAATAAGGGCTTGTGACAGGGTCATTTTTAAGTTTGCTGGGACTCAGTTCTGAGCCTTTGTTTATTCTTCTTACTGGAATGTTTGCAACTCTGGACAAGCTTCCCCTCTTCTTTCTCTCCTAGATCATTTTTGACTTATCAAGACTAAGCATTGGCAGTGAGTTCAACCAGATTCCAATTTTTTACTCAATTTTATCCTGATATACTTTCAGTGTTTCTAGATCTTTATCCCATTTTTAATTGGCAACTGCAGCTGAAGCTTCCTCGCCTCACCCTTGTTCTTTCCTTTTTCTCTGAGGGTCACCACCCTTCTGAAGCTGCCATGTATCATTTCCTATGTGTGTTTTCTAATGTCCACCTACGCTTGTCTCCATGAATGATATCGAATCCATTGTTTGAGTATTTTAAAAATATATATATAAATTTATTTTGCTTCACTCTTAATATTGATTTTGAATTTATTCAACATATATGTTCAGCTAGTTACTTAATTTAATGAACATATAACATATTCTAATCTCTCTAAAATTAACAATTTATATTATTCATTCCCCAAATAGAGCATACTTAGTATAAGAAATAGATACGGAAAAGTTATTTGGAAGTGATATTTGTATGAGATCCTGAAAGAGGGTGAGAGTTCTTGGGGGAGGGGGGATTTTTCTGTATTGTTCTTCTTAAAAGGTTTATTTGCTCATTTAAAGTGACAGTGTACAAAATGAGAAGTATATTCTTCCTAAACAATTTTACATGCTCTATTAATAGGGTCTCAGGATGATAATTTCCTTCAAAACAAACTTAAATAAGCCAACTAAACATTTATAACAGAATTTTCTATGAAGTAGTGATGCCAACACAAATACCCTTAGCCCCAGAAAAATTTCTATATTACAGCTCTCAACTTTGCAATCACTTGAGCTTTAAAATACATGTAAAATGCATGAATCAGACTCTGAGAAATTCAGATTTAGTCAGTCTTGGGTTCATATTGGGCATCGGCATAAAAGAATCCTACCTGATTCCACACATAATCGTAGTTGAATGAGAACCACCAGCTTTTCTTCCTGCCTAAGGCCCAGACTTTGGTGACCATGGCACTAAAACAAAGAATGCTAACATTAGGAAATGAGAATGTTGCTCACACCTGCATCCCAGTTACTCAAGAGGCTGAGGCAGGAGGGGCCTTAAGCCCAGGAGTTTGAGGATGCAGTGAGCTATGATAGTGCCTATGCACTTCAGCGTCAGCAAGACTCGGTCTCCAAAAAATAAAAATAAAAAATGGTAATATATACAGGCTGACATGTTTAGTTATGTTTTTTGTTTCCTATTTTGTTTTTCAAATCAACTCTGAAATGAGGCTGTTCTTTTCATTTTTTAATCCCTACTTAGAAACAAGACTAACTCCAGCGTGTGCTGACAGGCACGTTTGTCCTTCCATTATCTCATCCAATCAATCCAACAATCTACCAATCTTGAATCCTTTCCTCATCTGGAAGAATCCAGCATATTTTTTTCATTCCACAGGATAGCGAGGCCATTATCATTGCTTTCTTCCTGTAGCATTTTCCTATGCCAAAATGGGAGGATGTAAGATGGAACAGGTTATCACACCGCCTCGAGATAGAAAGGGGAAGAAAAATAAAAGTGGCCTCAAAGAATTCACATGATAAGTCACAGCTCTTTGATTTTCACCTTCCTCTGGAGGAGTGACTATCAGGCATGATAATAAGTATGTCAAGGTCATATTTACCTAATCCTAATGAAGCAAATCATAAATCTCAAATTGTTATCCACCTACAGGGAATGAGTTGATCTTTTTGTTCAGAAGCCAAGTAATTAAAATGGAAAAATGTGTTTAGTGTTAAAAGAAAGCAGAGTGTCACTATATTAGATAAGGGAACAGTCCATGACCACATAATGTCATTAATGTGATCGGAAATTATGTGGTCTTTTAAATTGCTTTATTTCCCTCAGCAGAATATTAATTTCAGGTGAGTAATTTAAATTGCATTAGCAGCAGACTCCTTAAGATGACACTTCATTTAGTTTTGAAAGTTGCTGCTGTTTAAGACATCCCCCTAGTCTGCCATTTCACTCTGGTACTAACTTGGGCCAGATTGTGTATTGTTTTTGCATAATACCGTGGGGGTGTCAAATGCCTTATTGCAAACCTGCTGCTTTATGGGAATATGCAATGTAAATAAACCACAGAGACAATTCTGTAAATTGCCCTATTTTAGATGGAAAATGTTTCAATTAGATGTATGAAATCAACTGACAGTTTTATGAACCAAATCATTTTGGAAATCTCCTTCACATGCACGACATATCATCATATTTTCAGAGACCATATGGTATCAAGTAGATCTATAAGATCTTCAAGGACGGGCAAACTCACACTCAGCATGAATCTTGATCCCAGTCCCTATGACTCCTTCAGAGCCGAGACAACTTTCAATATCACTAACTTGGTGGAAAGGAGGTTTCAAAATAAATTTTTTAAAGAAGGAAATCATATTTTCCTTCAAACAAGATGCATGGAAAAGCACATTCCTACATTCTTCCACGTATCATCCGTGCAGTAATTCAAATAGAGGCTGACCATTAGATCATGGGCCAAATGGGTGACAAGGGCTATAGGGTGAAGGTTATGTTTATATAAGCAATATTTTTTTAGGAGCCTTAAATACCAACTCATAACATCATTTGCAGGAGAATAATAGTTTCACGGATGACTGAATGAGATTATTAAAAGGTTCAAGGAGCTTCACACTAGTAGCAAATATGTTATACAATTTGAATTTACCTTTGCCCTTCTCAAATAAAGAGAAGGATAAGTTCTTAACAGGATATGACAAAGTTATTGGTTCAATCACCTTCTCTTTGTCAAATTTTTCCTCTTCTGTCCCTTTCTTTTCTATTATTATAGACAGTTTATAAGTATGATGTTCTTCTTTTATTTTTTAAACAATACAGGGCCTTTGTTTACCAACCATAAATTCCTATGACTTGTTTCCTTTTCTTCCACAAACTCCTATTCTAATCTGTGATACCTCTCTCCTGTGACTTGCATACTTCTTGAATTTTGCTTTCTGGCTGCTGCTTTCCTGAGCTATCACCTTTTTTTCTTTTTTTTAATAAAAAAGAATTATTTTGTAGAGATAAGATCTTACTCTGCCACCCAGTCTGGAGTGAAGTGAGGGAATCATAGTTCACTATAACCTCAAACTATCTGGGCTTAGGCAGTCCTCCCACCTTGACCTCTCAAAATGTTGGGATTACAGGGGTGAGGCACTGAACCCGGCCTGCTTTTTTCCTTTCATTCTGCCCAAATTGGTTTCAACTCAGCTGCCATGATACTCTACTGTCACTGACTTTTACCCATCTCCCAAATCATGTTCATACATTTCAGAGCCATCTTCCCAGCAAGAAAGTTCTAGGCCATGGATTCCACTCCAGCTGACCACTGACTTGACTAAGCATCTCTCTCTAATTCTGATTTCCTGCAGGATAAAACAAATTTCTCCCCAGAAATCTCAAGCTTAAAAAAAGAAGAAAAGCAACTTGCTAGAAGAAGAAAGCCCTTCCAGAAAGTTGCTTTTAAGGTACTCCTTTTTAAAAAAAATTACAGAGATAGGGATTATTCTAAATGAGAAAGCCTTTAGTCCTAACCTCTGATAAATGTCATGTGAGTCATCTGTCACTCTTCCCTTGACACGCTGTGTAGTAAAAGGCAGCTGGACTCCAAAGATGGACACTGGATTCACATGGACTGAACTGCTGACAGAAAAATCACCACTTGGTCTCCGGAACTAAAGGCAATTTGCACACTTATTTAATCTTAGCCTACTTATAAATGTCACTATAAAGTTGTAGGAGAGTAGATATTTATCATAGCATGACAAATATAGAAACCAAGGCTCTTGAAGAACAGGTGAATGAAGCCATCTGGAGGTCCAGCAATCAAGAACTGACTCAGCCATGCACTGGGCCAGACAGGAGGCTTCTGCTTTAAGACGTGCCACAGGCTGGCAGGAGATTACTTTTCAACAGGAATCTCCCTCTCCTTCTTTAACATGTAATACGGATACCTCTAACTTGAGATGATTTCTAAAGAGGTCTGCCCACTTCATCCACTATGGTGGGCCTAGAACACAGCCTTTCAGAAAATTCCTTCCACAAAGAAATATATCTTATTATTATAACACTCCTTTAGTTTAGACATGAAAATTTACCCCTTAGGAATTAAATTTGACATAGCACAACATATTTTCAGCATTTTATTATGGTAAAGCATACATTATAAAATCCATCATTTTAAAAATGTTAACAATTTTTAGGTATATAGTTAAGTACATTCACATAATTGTGCAGCTATCACCACTGTCCATCTCCAGAACTTTTTCCAGTCTTCCCAGAATGGAACTCTGTACTCATTACACAATATCTACCCATTCTCCTACCCCAAACTCCTGATAACCACGATTCTACTGAAGGAGATCAAACAATACCACCTCAAAATATGAATAAGAATTTTTTGTTTTGCTTTATTTATTTATTTTGAGACAGGGTCTCACTCTGTCACTCCAGCTGGAGTACAGTTGTATGATCACAGCTGGAGTTCCTGAGGTCAACATAATCACCACATCCTCGAGTTCCTAGGCTCAAGCAAGCCTTTTGCCTCAGCCACCCAAAGTACTAGGATTACAAACATGAGGATTAATTTGAACTGAAGATAACTGAGAAAGTGCAGATACAATAAGAGCTTTCTGCCTTTAGCTTTTCTGTGTAAAAGTAGGGCATAAATTTCTTTGCAAAATTGACATTAATTTTCCATTTGTAAAGGGGTTCTCTTATTCTATACCAGCAAGACCAGAGTCAGCACCAACATGAGATTGCACAATGAACCTCACTCGACAGCCCCTGTCTACCACAGTGTTTCCTACTCATCCTCCTACAATTGCCATCCTTAGGAATCGAAAATCCCTTTTTCTTTCCTAGTCACTTCTCTACAATTTATCACCCTTTGTTAAAATGGTATATAAACTCCTAAGTCTAACAGCTTCCTTGGGGTTTTCTTTTTTTTTTTTCTGTGAAGCCCTTGTGCATGTAAAAACAGTAACATTTGTGTGCCTTTTCTCCTGTTAATCTAACTTCTGTCAATTTAATTAGCATGTCCCTAATGCCAAACCTAAATGGTTAGAGGGAAGGTTTCTCTTCCCCTTCTACTACTTTCTGTCCTGGTGAATTTGATCATTCTATGTACATCATGTTAAGTGCAATCATACGGTATTTGTCTTTGTGTCTATCTTATTTCACTTAGCATAATGTCCTCAGGGTTCATTTATTTCATAGCAAGTGTCAATTTTCCATTCCTCTTTGATGTTGAAAAATATTCCATTGTATATATAGACTACATTTTTTTTTATCCATCCATCCTTTAATGGAGATTTGTTTCTATATTTTTGCTATTGTAAATAATGCTGCCATAAATACTTGTGTGCAAAGATCTGTTCAAATCTCTGCTTTCTATTCTTTCGTGCCTATATCCAGAAGTGAAATTACTAGATGATATGGTAATTCTATTTTTAATTTGTGGAGGTACCACCATAACGTTTTCCACAGAGGATGTAACATATTACACGCTCACAAGGAATACACAAGGGTTCCAATTTCTCCACAGCTTCTCTGACATCTCTCATTTTTTTTTTTGTTTGTGTAATAATAGCCATCCCAATGAGAACAAGAATCTCATTGTGGTTTTGATTTGCATTTGCCTAATGATCAACCATGCTGAACATCTGATATGTCATATTTGTAGTTATTTTATTTAACTGCATTTACCTTTTTTTCTTTTTAGAGTTTTACATTAAAAAGTATGTATATTTAAAATATACAATTTGGTAAATTCTGAAGTATGTGCATTTGAAAGTATCATCACACATTAAGACAATGAACACATTCATTGTTCTCTAGAGTTCCTTCATAGGCCTTTTCAAACTCTTTCTCCCACACCTCTCTCTTCACCTCCTCACCAAGCAAGCATTGACCATCTTCTTTTTGTCATTACAGATTCAATGGCATTTTCAAGAAATTTTATGCTAATGGAATTATAGAATGTATACTATAAAAGTCATCTATGTTGTTACATGTAGCAATAGTTCATTCCTTTTTATTGCTATTTATTCCAATAGCTTATTCCTTTTTATTCAGTTCTATTGTATGGATATATCACATGGTATGTGCATATTTGAATTATTTTTAGTTTTTTGACCATCACCAAAAAAGCTGCTGAATAGTCCTGTAAAAGTCTTTGAACTGGTATACGCTTTCGTATGTCCATTGAATAAATATTGAAGAAGGAAATGTCTGGGCCATGTTGTAAGTAATGCCTAACTATTTAGGAAACTGTTGCATTTGTTTCTCTAGAGCTGTGGACCCCAACCCCAAGGCCACAGACCAGTACCTATCCATGGGATCTGTGGCCTGTTAAAAATTGGACCACACAGTAAGAGGCCAGCAGCAGACAGGTGCATGAGTGAAGCTTCATCTGTATTTATGCTGCTTCCCTTTGCTCACATCACCACCTGAGCTGCACCTCCTATCAGATCAGCAGCAGCATTAGATTCTCATAGGAGCACGAACTTTATTGCAAACTGTGCGTGTGGGGGAATCTAGGGTGAGTGCTCCCTGTGAGAATCTAATCACTGATGATCTGAGGTAGAACTGAGGTGGTGATGCCAGTGCTAGGACCATCTAGTTCAGGGGTCCTTAAACTTTTTAAACAGGGGGCCAGTTCACTGTCCCTCAGACCATTGGAGGGCTGGACTATAGTTTAATAAAAAACTATGAACAAATTCCTATGCACACTGCACAAAGACCTCCTAACTTCAGAAAAAAAGGCCCTATCAACTGCAAAATAAAAAAAAAAATAGACCTCCTAACTTCAAAAAAATAAATCTTAACTTGTTCTTACCTCAGTCCTCAGGCAAGCACCTGAGACTGAGAGGAGGAGTGGAGAGACAGAGAGAAGGAGGGGAGTCGGAGAGTGCAGGTGCACATTCCACACATGTGCACTGTGGGCCGGGAGGAGTGGGCTGCTAAGCAGGACAGGTAGCCCCAGCAAAAACACCTGGTGGACTGCATGTGGCCCACAGGCCGTAGTTTGAGGACCCCTGACTAGTTGCAGGAAAACAAGTTCAGGGCTCCCACTGATTCTGCGTTATGGTGAGCTGTATAATTATTTCATCATATGTAACAATGTAATAGTAATAGAAATAAAGTGCACAATAAATGTAACGTGCTTGAATCATCCCCAAACCATCCCCCCCGCCACCCCCCGCTAATCCATGAAAGAATTGTCTTCCATGAAACCAGACCCTGTTGCCAAAAATGTTGGAGACTGCTGCTCTAGAGAAAGAGAGAAATTGATTGATTCATTTATTAAGTGGTGACTGTGAAGTCCCACCATCTGCCCATGCAGGCTGAAGAACAAGGAGAGGCAATGACATAATTTAGTTTGAATTCTAAGGCTCAAGTCCAAAGGAGAGCCAATGATATAACTCTGTGTCTGAGGCCAAAGAACAAAAAGGCAGTAAAAGGGCAGTGAGGACTGCTGGTATAAGACCAGAAACCAAAGGAGACCATGAGAACGAGGAGCTTTAATATCCAGGAGGAGAACATGGACATCCTGCCTCAAGAAGAGAGATGACTTGTGCTTCCTCTGCCTTTTATGCCTGCTTGGACTCACAGTGGATTGGGTAGTGCCCACGTTGGTGAGGGCAGAGCTGGTTAACTTAGTCTACTGATTCAAATGCTAATCTCTTCTGAAAACAGATCCATCTAGAAATAATGTTTTATCCGCATTCTATGTGAAGGGGTTTGGGGTCACCAGATGGGGTTTTCACAGGAGGAATGAAGAGGCTTGACAGAGTCCATGTTGGGGGACTGAGAACTCTGGGAGGAGCCCCCTGAGTAAACCTCGGGTCCTCAGGTTTATTATCATAATAATCTGATAATGTGCTTGCCCTTCATTCACACTGACTAAGAAGGACACGCAGAACGTCAGATAGAACGTCTCCAACTTTGTTTGAGCCAAACTATAGACCTTGAGCACAACCTCTGCCTCCAGCATCAAGAGACCTTTGGAGCAGAGAGACTCTTTACTGTAACCATTAGGCCTGGCACTGTCACCCCTCACATGTGCATTCTCTCTTGGAGGTCAGTTTTCTGATCTCCTGCATGTACACAACTCACATGCCATTCTCATGATTCTCCAGGTCTCCCAAGCAGAAGGCAAGTCGTAGGCTAAAGATCAGGGCTCAGATTTTCCTACATCTGGGCATCCCTTAACTTAGCCAAGTCTACATGTAAAATCAGCCATCACGGCAGTACTGCCATTCTACATCACAGTGGCAAAGGAATAAAGTGCTGGCTCCTCCACATTCTTGCCAACATACGGTCAGGCCTCTTCATTTTGACCATTCTGGTGAAATGTTGTGATATCTTACTGGAGTTTAACTTGTATTTCTTTCATAACTAATGATGTTGAGCATCTGAACATGGGCTCCTTTGCCATCTACAGAGTGTGCCAAAATATATATATACACTTTTTAAACAAGGAAGAAACTGAGTTAAATTTCTAATATACAAGTTTGACTTCCTCAATTATAAGAGGTGCTCAATGTGACTTGTGTTTATTTTTTGTTATCAATATGTATTGAGTGTTTACAACTTTAATACAGTTTTTTCCGTTCTTAAAATGTGTATACCTTTGGGGGGAGGGGCACCAACTGTATGTATCTCCTTTAAAGAAATATCTGTTTCGATCTCATGCCCATCTCTTAGCTGGATTTTTTGCCTTCTTGTTAAGTTGTAAGAGTAGTATGCCATTACACAGGTATGTCATATATACCACACAATGAATATATATCATATATTGTCAATATGTGTTTTGCAAATATTTTCTCCAAGTCTGTACCTTGCCTTTTCATTTTCAACAGTCTCTCACAGAGCAATTTTTTAACTTTAACAAAGTCCAATTAATTGATATTTTTTCTTCTGTAGCCAAGACTTTTTGTGTCATGGAAAATCTTTACTAAACCCAAGGTCCTTAATACTTTCTCCTAAGTGTACCTAACATCTATTTTCAAAAGTAATTTTGAATGTACGTAATAAATACCAAAAAACGAGAAAGACTTTGACTACCAAACCCTGCCTTCAATTAGCGCCATAGAATTTCTGTTCCCTGAACCTCCTTGTTACTGATTGTCCTGCTGGCCCAAAAGACTGTACTCTGAAGAAGGCTGGCCACTCAATACATAATATCACATTCTTTGATTTGACAAAACATGATTTCAAAACTGAAAAGTACGAGGAGAAACGTGTAGGCAACGTAATTCTTTGGCAAGCTCTTTTAAATTCAAGCTCTGACAGACGATAATGTGTTAATACAGAAGGATATAGATATTTTAAATAATATATGAAGGGAGAAAGAACATTTGTTCCTTATAAAAAAAGGAATAAACTCTCTAAGAATATTCATCTGTTCCTGATTATAGTGTAAGAAGAAAAACACCTCTGCTTGAAAGAAAGTTTATAATATGTATTAAATCTTCTGTAATTTTAGGAAATTTATGTACACAAATATTATAATACTTACCATTTGAGACTTACTATGCCCCAGGCATGATTAAATGTTTACATACCTTTATATGCAACAATAGCATGAATAATAAAAATAAGGAATTAACAATATTTACTAAAATGAAAAAATTAACAAGATACAAAGTAGGATAACAAACCAAATAAGAGTGAGTGTATGTGTGTACCTATCTGTCTAAATAGCATGATCAACACTTAGATATGAACACCCGAAGTGTATGGGTGGCACCTGTGGCTCAGTGGGTATGGCGCCGGCCCCATATGCCGAAGGTGGTGGGTTCAAACCCAGCCCTGGCCACACTGCAACAAAAAAGAAAAAATAAAAATGAAAACCCAAAGTGTAAGATAAAATAAAAACACCAAAATCGTAATGATTTTCTTGGAGCAATGAACAAGAATTTTGTTCTTTAAGTTTCTTGTAGTTTCCCAACTTTCTTTAACTTATTTCTATTTCATGATCAAAAAATTAATTGTAAAATAAAAGACACAGAGAAAGTCTCAGGTGAATAAAATGTTAATTCCTTACAAGATAAAAGAAAGCACTTTCTACCCACTTCTTTTAAATTTAACTTTAATGATTTGAAGGCAAACAGATGAACTAAAAAGATGTTCCCCCCACTGTAGCAATGTTGATAACAGTTTAGTATACTTAACCAGGAGTTGATTGGCACAGACCTACTAGCTATTTATCATAAGGAAACCAAACAAATAGCAGCAGCTTAGCAGAGAATCTAATAAAACCAAATATTACCATGGTATTTGGCACACAAGGCCTCATCAAACAAGCCACTATTACTGTTTGTGGTCTAGGCAGTTGTATTTTATGGGGCAGGCCAATGAGAAACATTATAGAAATGAAAAACTATAGGATACTTGTATGTATGTGAGGGGTGGGGAGAAAGTTCCCCAAACTAGTAGAAACTAATCAAAATATTAAACTATCGTACATTGGAGATGAAATAATTAATGGTTTACAAGACAAAAATGAACAAAGATTTACTTGAAGAACATAATACCCCATGGTTAATGGTGAGGTGAGTAAAGATACACTATGTTTTTGTGAAATCCAAAATCAATAAGAATAAGCACAGAAAGGGAGGCACCTGTGGCTCAGTGAGTAGGGCATCAGCCCTGTATGCCGAGGGTGGCGGGTTCAAACCTGGCCCTGGCCAAGCTGCAAAAAAAAAAGAATAAGCACAGAAAATTAAGAGTGCAGTAAAGGCAGAGTATGCTGAGGAACGATCCACATCCACACTGGCTGTTGTCATTTAAAGCTCTGACCTCTTCCAATTCCTCAGTAAGACTTGACATAAATGTTAAAAGATACATGAATTCATGTAGATAATAAGTCATGTGTGATTGTGATTTGCCATTCACTATGCTAAGTCTAACATAGACCTATTTAATTCTTTCACCAATTCCATATGATAGATGTTAGTAGCATCTCCATTTCACAGACAAAATAACTAAAGCTCAAAGAAGTTGTTCTTTGAAATGAAGAAGAAACTGTCCAGTTTCTAGGACAGGCACAGTAGCTCATTCTTAGAATTCCAGCATTTGGGGAGGCCAAGGCTGGAGGATGACTTGAGGCCAGGAGTTAGAGACCAACCTAGAAACAAACCAAGACCCCATCTCTACAAAAAATTTAAAAAATATTAGCTGGGCACAATGGTACACACCTATTTAAGTCCCAGCTACTCAGGAGGCTGAGGCAGTAGAATCACTTGAGCCCAGGAAATCAAGGCTGCCGTGAGCTAGAATCTCACCACTGCACTCCAGCCTGAGCAACAGAGCAAAACCTTGATGCAAAAAAAAAAAAAAAGAAAAGAAGAGGAAAAAAAAACACAAAACAACTGTCCAACTAGAAAAATGGTGAAAATATGACTTAGACTGAGTTTTATTTGACTCTAAACCCCTGCCCTTAACCGTTACACTGTGCTACATAATTAGTGGTATCCTTATAGAAATTTGTGTTGGAATATCAAACTAATTATTTATATCAACTTCTCCTCCCTGTGACTTCCTTTTGCACAATGCTCTAATTACTTTTGATTTAAATTAATCATAATTAAAATATCTAGAGCAAATATGGTGGTAAAGTTAGAACTACACTTCCCCCAACCCCCCTCCCTTATGTTTCCAGTTTGGAATGGATAAAGAAATGCCATTAGAATTAGAAAGCAGAAGCGAAAGCCCAGCCCTGTCTGAAGGTCGCTGTGTCAGCTGCAGGGATAGACTGATGTGTAGGCGCCGGTTTCCCTTGGTCCTGCTGGTCTCCACTCCACACCCACCTCTTCTGCTCAACAGCAGCCCCAGGTCCACCCCGATGCTGGGGGCTGGATAGAGAGGAGTTACCTACCCAGAGTCAAGCTCCCCACGGGCCTCTCCACAAATCTCCCTTCAGTTTTATTCCAGCAGCTGTTCATCCTTTGTGAACTTCTCATCCTGATCTTGGGAACTTTTCTTAATGACTGGCTGATGACTTTGTGTGATGCATCAACTTTCTTCTTTCACCTCCTCTTTTCTGGTTCCTCTCGTGGTTGTGTAAATTCTAATTCTTATAGTAAATCCTTTATTCCAGAACTCAGAGTGGTTCTGTGTTTCTTACTGTTAACAAGCATAACTTTTTGAATAAAACACAAACTTATCAAAATACTTTCAATTAAATATATCTTCAAAGACACAACATGCAGAGTAAAAAAACTTAATAAACAATCTTTTGACCTAAACAATAAGGAAATGCTGAGGAAGGTAAATCCTCGAAGCTTTTATGCTGATCAAAGCATAAATAGAAAACAACTAATCTGACAATGCTGAAATTAAGTTTTTCTGTCAGTCATAATAGTCTTGTTTCCAAACAGAAAGTCACATTTTCATTAACATAAACAAATGAACCATTATTCATATCTTTATGGATTGCTTTCTACCCATAAGGCTAGAATAAGTCTTAACACACACTATAAATGAACATCCTGTTTTTTTTTCTGAGACCCCAAAATAAAAACTGTACTATTACTCAATTTTACCAGTATGAAAAGTGTACAGAATAAAGATATATCCAGGATACTATTACCAAGACATTCTGTCATTTTTCCACACAAGAGACCCACCTCCCAAATACTCAGATGTAATAATACGTCTAATTAGAAGCTAGCATTAAAAGATATACACTTTGGGGCAGCACCTATGGCTCAAAGGAGTAGGGCGCTGGCCCCATACACCAGAGGTGGTAGGTTCAAACCCAGCCCCAGCCAAAAAAAAAAAAAAAGAGAGAGAGAGAGAGATACTTTCAGTATGATCACAATTGTGCTACATTGTAAACAGCCTTAGTGCGGAGTTTGTGTATATTTGAATTTGGGGTTGGTGTGTCAATAAGAGTCGATTACATTAAAAGTTATCTCATCAGATCAAACAGCATGCTGTTAGTTAAAGAAACAGAATATCCAAATAAAATCAATCTTAAATAAAGAAGGGGCATTTATTGGCTCATGGAACTTAGTTGAAGGACACGGATAATTTTGAGGACAGGTGGATCTAAGGGCACAAACTGTGGAAGGCACCAGTTCCACCCAGTCTCCCCCACCGTGGTTCTGTTTCCTTCTGTGTTGGCTCAACTCCCAGGAAGCCACTCCACCGCAGTGACAGGAGAGAAAATGAAATGACTATCAGCAACCTCCGACTTACATTCTTTTATTCTCAAAGAAGAGTTTCCCTCCCAGTAGGTTGAACAAAAGTCCTGAACCTTGATTCCATCGGTCCAGGTGGGATCACATGCCTGTCTCCCTAAATCAATGCCAATGGCCAGGAGAAGGTACACTATATTGATTAGTTCTCTCTGGGAGCCAAGCTCAACCTCAACTAGATGGCACTTAAAAAAAAAAAAAAAGAAGAAGAGGAGGAGAAAAAAAACAGAGGTCTGACAAACCCACAAGAATCCACTGTCAGATTTCCCATTGGCACAGCCATGTAGGAAATGTACTAAGACAAAGAAATGAAGGACTTAGGGTAACATCGCCCCACATTTGCTTCTTCTGTCTCAGTAGTTACTAATTACTCTGTTTTTCTCTGACCGTGTAGCACTCAGTGTAACTCCACCCCAGGTGTCTGGAACACTGTGGAGCACAGGTGTCAAGAAATCTGCTATTACCCAGAGAACACTGATTAGATCTGGCCTTGAAGAATATCCTTCAACAATTTCAGCTTTTATAGAGAAACTTCGGTACTGACCCTCAAATTTCCAGTCGTGCTCCTAAACAGGTCAGTATTTGTGGCAGAAACTGTTCTCCCTCTTTATTAAAAATACCAGTTGTCAGTAAGTTCATATATTTTTATCATGTATGGCTTAATTTCTTTCAAATCTGTACATATCACATATTTTTCTTAGCTATAATTAGTTACTGAGACTTATTAGCATAACAGTAGTTCCCAGAAATTCTAAACTACAAATCAGCATGAATTTTTGGTTTTATGTTTTTCTTGACTCATAGGAAAAGTGTTTTTTCCTTCTGGAATAAATCACCACATAAGGTTTCCTCCTTTTACCCGTAAGGATAGCTATTATCATTAGAAGGAAACTTCAGTATAAATTCTTAAAGTAACACATCAAAAGGATTGGGTTGAGTTTAAACAGTCTCTCAATGCTGTGACTATAATGTAGCAAAACTTCTAGGCATCGGGATTAAAAAAAAGTTAAAACAAACCCTTTACCAGCTGCTGGGTGAATCAATAATACTAAGTGACAACTTTTCATATGAAATTCAAGCAGTCTGAAGTCCCCTTTTTCTATTCCCTACCTGTTCTCTCCACTTCAAAGGACTGTCTACTGCAGAGCAAAAAGAGGTGGCTCGTACACAACAGCACTCCTCTTCTGCTTGAACTATAACATTCAGCAGTTCTGGAGCTGCCCCAATAGCTTAATAAAAGGGCACCAGCCTTTGATTGTTTATTCTTCAACAGCAAAGGCAGAAAGTCACCATGAGCAACACTATAAGCTAAGGAGACAAACATGGCTGGGTTCCATCCCATTCTTCACTCTTGTGTGTGACCTGGAGCAAATTATTCAACTTCCAAATTCTGTCTTTCCTCATTTGTAAAATATACAGTGGTCCCTCGGCATTCTCAGGTAGCTGGTTCCAGGGCACCCCCAGACACCACCACAGTTACCAAAATCTATGCATGCTCAAGTCCCTTATAAAAAAATGGCATAATACTTGCATGTAACTTGTCCCCCTCCATAAGCATACTTTAAGTATCTCCAGATTACTTAAATGATCTAAAACAATGTAAATAGTTGTTATACCTTATTTTTATCTGTACTTTTTTTGTATTTATTATTGTTGTAGTTTTTTTTTTATCATTTTTCCCTGCATATTTTCAACCCATAGTTGATTGAATCTATGAATGCAGAACCCCGGGTATGAAGAGCTGATAATATTCAGTTTTCCTTGTTGGGAGAATGAAGTGAGTTATTCCTTGTAAAGTGCTTAAGAACTTGGCATTTTAAAATAAAAGTATTATTTACTGCACATTTATTATGTGCCAGATGTAGGAAATGCTCAACTTATCTATTTAATCATCCAACAAATATTTATTGAATACATGCTATATAGCAGGCATTGCTCTAGACACTGTTCTAGGATATATCAACGAATAAAACAGACAACAATTCCTTCCTGAAGCTTATATGCTTGCTGGATAGCTATTAAAATTACAATTAATAAACTTAATGCACATAATATAAAAAATAATGAATATCAGATTCCTTGAAGTTGATTGGTATGACTAAGATTTGCTGAAGTCCCTAAGGCAGCTGGCCTTACAAACACTTTAGATGTAAGGACACAGTGAAGTAAGAGAAGCAGACTTCAGGAAATAGCAACTATCCAGCACCGAGAGTTTTCTGCTACCCTTTTGTAGTTAGTTCTTTCTGTCTGTAGGTAAATGGAAATGAGAGCGATATGAATAATTTTTCAATGGAAGGGAATAGGGAATAGACTCCTCGTGTTTCTCAATTCCTGTTAGAGTTTTAAGACAGTTGCTGCTCTCCCACACCCTCAAATTATAGCGGTGGGCCATCTATCAACAGACTAAGGTTGAAGTCACTTGTGAAACAGAACTAAGATGTTTACTTCTCTTCCCTGGTATCTCCTCTTACACATAAAATTACATTTTCATCTTTGGTTAGTACTCCTGTTGTCAATCTAAATGTATCTTGAGGATCAAGCTTCTAGTCAGAAACGGAAGCTCTAGCATTGAAAGGGAAGCTGTCGACCATTTTGATAACCTCTGTGGCTGATTTTCTGGAAAAATAAAGACATTTGACTTAACAAAAACAATGGAATGTGTCTATCTTGTGGTTGCAGGAGAAGAGTACAAAAAGTACTGGGCAAGATGTCAGGGAAATGCAAATCAAAATATCACTCACACCCCGTAGGATGGTTGTATTTAAAAAGCTAAAAAGATGTTGGTGTGGATGTGGAGAATCAGAACTTTCATACGCTGTTGGTAGAAATTTAAAATGGTATAACCACTTTGGAAAACAGGCAGTTTCATTGTTACCATAGGTGCTCTCCTAAGTATATGTCCAAGAAAAATGAAAACACAAAAACCTAGTAGCATTATTCATATTAGCCCAAAAGTGGAAATCCACATGATGAATGCATAAACATAATGTAGACTATCCACATGATGAAACATTATCCAGTAATAAAAAGGAATGAAGTGCCAACTCATGCTGCAACATGGATAAACCTTGAAAACATTGTGCTGTGAAAGAAGCCAGTCTCGGAGACCACATATCATTTTACTCCATTTGTATGAAATGGCCAGAGTCAGCAAATCTACAGAGACAAGTAGATTAGTGGTTGCTAGAAACTGCAGGGAGGAGGAATAGGGAATGTCTGCTAATGGGTATGGGGTTTGGCGAGGTGATGAAAACGTTCTAAAATTAGATAGTAGTGATAGTTGCAGAACTCTGTGAATATACTAAAATACATTCAACTGTGCAATGGCTGAATTGTACAGTTGAATGTATTTTAGTATATTCACAGAGTTCTGCAACTATCAGAATGATAGTCAATGGCTGAATTGTATGGCATGTGAATTATATCACAATGAAGCCATTTCAATAAAATATTGGGTGCCGTAGGCAGAATAAATTGCCTTCACCCAAAATATTTCTTTCCTTGTCATCACTCAGAATTTACTTCTCTGATAAGATTTCACAGACTTGAGGAAGGCCTTTGCATCCCTGAAATATCTCCTGCCTTTGCCCTGCTCCTGTTTTATTAGTTTAGAAAATTATAGCTTCTTAATTTCACACCTTCCTCTTAAGCCTATTTTAAGCATTTAAAATAGCTCAAGGAAAGAGTTCTCACTGAGATTTGTCAATCATGTGCTATTTAGTATGAATGAGTTGATCAGATCTTCTGCTGTTAGTGGGCTATGGTTCAGGGAAACAAGAAAGAAAACAAACTGCCAAGGGATGAAGGAATGGGGCGTCTTCATGCAGAGACAAAAGAAGGTTGAAGTCATGTACATTTTCATCCCTTAATACATATTTCAACAGCATTGATCCTACGCCTGTCTTAGCTCATACCCTAATCTATCTCCTACATTTCTCTGATTTTTCATCTAGTGATCCACATAATCTCTGTAAACTACAGGGCC
Organism: Arctocebus calabarensis; assembly: GCA_963573935.1. Classification (NCBI taxonomy): domain Eukaryota; kingdom Metazoa; phylum Chordata; class Mammalia; order Primates; family Lorisidae; genus Arctocebus; species Arctocebus calabarensis. The sequence continues at coordinate 24,832 of CAUYON010029584.1, forward strand.
TCATTCAAAGGTCACTTATACCAAAAGCCATAGTTGTGAACTAAACTATAAGTTGTATTTCTATTACTCTACTTTTGATCCTTATCTTTATTTTTTTTATTGCCTTACACTCTCACTAACACTTAGAAGTATCTCTTTCTGTTTTTCTTTTTTCATTCCTTCCATTGGCATGAAGAAGTTAACATCTTAAGGATATTAGGTCTTCTAATCAACTAACATAGCATATTTCTCCATTTATTTGGGTCATCTTTAAGTTTATTTAGATAATGCATATTAGTTTACCATGAATACATATTAGTTTATATTAGAAATATAGTGCATTTGTCTTTAGACTTATTTCTAGTTATTCCACTGTCAAAAATATGTATTTTTTTATTGTTTGGGATTCATTGAGGGTACAAAGAATTAGGTTACACCGATTGCAATTCTTAGGTAAAGTCTGTCTTACAATCATGTCCCACCCCTAAGAGGTATGCCATACACCGTGACCCCCTATCTCCCTCCCACCTCCCTTCTCCTTCCTCCCTGCATTCCCTACCCCCCACTTTGAATTGATTTGCATTTTTCTATTTTGAGGGTATATATTAGATCATCTACTGCCTTCATACTAGAATTGAGTACATTGGATACTTCTTTCTCCATTCTTGTGATGCCTTACTAAGAAGAATGTGTTCGACTTCCATCTAGGTTAATACAAAAGATATAAAGTCTCCATTGTTTTAGTGGCTGAATAGTATTCCATGGTGTACATGTACCACAGCTTGTTAATCCATTCCTGGATTGGGGATATTTAGGCTGTTTCTGCATTTTGACAATTGTAAATTGAGGTGTGATAAACAGTCTAGTGTAAATGTCCTTATGATAAAATTATTTTTTTTTTCCTTCTGGGTAGATACCTAGTAATGGGATTATAGAATTAAATGAGAGGTCTAATTTGAGTTCTTTGAAGATTCTCCATACTTCCTTCCATTAAGGTTGTATTAGTTTGCAGTCCCCCTAGAAGTGTAAAAGTGTTCCCTTCTGTCCACATCCACACCAGCATCTGTAGCTTTGAGACTTTGTAATGTGGGCCATTCTCACTGGGGTTAGGTGACATCTCAGGGTGGTTATGATTTGCATCTATCTGATGATCAGGGACAATGAGCATTTTTTCATATGTTTGCTAGCCATTTGTCTGCCTTTGGCAGAGAAGGTTCTGTTCATATCATTTGCCCAGAGGTAGATGGGATTGTTTACTCTTTGTCTGTTGATTTGAGTTCTCTGTAGATTCAGTTATCAACCTTTTGTCAGATTCATACCCTGCAAATATCTTTTCCCTTTTTTTAAATTTTTATTAAATTATAATTGTGTACATTGGTGCAATCATGGGGCACAATGTGCTGACTTTATATACATTCTGAAATATTTTCATTGAACTATTTAACATAGCATTCATGGCCTTTTAATCACTATATGAAAACATTTATATTCTACATTTAGTAATTTTCACCTGTACCCTTCTAAGATGCACCATAAATGTGATCCCACCAATTGCCCTCGCTCCATCCATCCTCCCCCCTCTCCTCCCCTCCCTTGCCCCTTTCCCCATTTCTTGTGCTATAACTGGGTTTTAGCCTTCATATGAAAGTTATAGATTAGCTTCATTGGATACTTTTTCTTCCATTCTTGAGATACTTTGCTAAGAAGAATATGTTCCAGCTCCATCCATGTAAACACAAAAGAGGTAAAGTCTCCATCTTTCTTGAAGGCTGCATAGTATTCCATGGTGTACATGTACCACAGTTTATTAATTCATTCGTGGGTCGATGGGCACTTGGACTTCTTCCACGACTTAGCAATTATGAATTGGGCTGCAATAAACATTCTGGTACAGATATCTTTATTGTGATGTGATTTTTGGTCTTCTGGATATATACCTAGTAAAGGAATTATAGGATCGAATGGCAGATCTATTTTTAG
>CAUYON010029585.1:0-50924 GCA_963573935.1 Arctocebus calabarensis
AAAAGAAAACAGACGATTACTGCATCGAAATATTAAGCAATATTAGTAATAATAATGCCAGGAAAGTAATGTTCACATTGTCAAATAAGACATTATAGAGTGCTTTGACTCTGAGGCTCAGTATGAAGTCATCAGTTAACTTCTTATTTTTTTTCCAAAGTCACAAAAAATAGACAACTAATATTATATAAATAAAAGTAAAGGAGAGTTTCAAGAAACAGATCATGCCAAATCTTATAGACAATAGAGAACAAAAAAATATTTCAAAGTCATTCTACTTGATCTGGTTACACCTGATAATGAAATTAGAGAAAATATATTATTATAAAGGGCAATTATAAATATATTTTGCTTATAAGTGAGGCTGCAATATCCTAAACTACATATTAACAAGTTGAATTAGAAATTAATATTTAAGTAATGTACTTTGGTCAAAATTGAATCCAATTTATGTGAGAATTAGTCTCTATTTTCTTTCCTTGTGTTTTATTTTCTTTCCCTCACCCCCTCCCTCCTTCTCTCTCTGTCTGCTCTCTCCTTCCCCCATGCCCTTCTGTGTCATTAATTGTCACTAATTGTCCTCAAATCAAAGTTGAATACATAGGATTCATGCTTCTCCATTCCTGTGATGTTTCACTAAGAATAATGTGTTCCACCTCCATCCAAGTTAGTACAAACGCTGCAAAATCTCCATTGTTTTTGATGGCTGAGTAATATTCCATGGTATACATATACCACAGCTTACCAATACATTCCTGGGTTGAAGGACATTTAGGCTGATTATACATTTTAGCAATTGTAAATTGGACTGTGATAAACAGCCTAGTTCAAGTGTCTTTATAATAATTTTTTTTTTTTTCTGGATAGATGCCCAGTAATGGGATTGCAGGATCAAATAGGAGGTCTAGGTTGAGTTCTTTGAGCTTTCTCCATACTTCCTTCCAAAAAGGCTGTATTAGTTTGCAGTTGCACCAGCACTTTAGAAGTGTTCCTTTCTCCCCACATCCGTGCCAGCATCTGCAAGTTTGAGATTTTGTGATATAGGCCATTCTTGCTGGAGTTAGATTATATCTCAGGGTGGTTTTAATTTGCATTTCTCTAATACTTAGGGATGATGAGCATTTTTTTAAGTGTTTACTGGGGAAATAACAACTGATGCTGCAGAAATACAGGAGATTATCTCTGAATACTACCAGAAACTTTATGCCCAGAAATTTGACAATGTGAAGGAAATGGATCAATATTTGGAATCACACCCTCTCTCTAGACTTAGCCCAGATGAAATAGATCTCCTAAACAGACCAATTTCAAGCACTGAGGTCAAAGAAACAATAAAAAATCTCCCAACAAAAAAATGCCGTGGTCCAGATAGCTTCACACCAGGATTTTATCAAACTTTCAAAGAAGAGCTTAGTCCTATACTACAGAAATTATTCCAAAAAATTGAGGAGGAAGGAATCTTCCCCAATACGTTCTATGAAGCAAATATCACCCTGATACCAAAACCAGGTAAAGACCCAACTAAAAAGGAGAATTTCAGACCAATTTCACCAATGAATATTGATGCAAAAATTCTCAACAAAATCTTGGCCAAGAGATTATAGGTTATCATCAAAAAAGTCATACATCATGATCAAGTAGGTTTCATCTCAGGGATGCAGGGTTGGTTTAATATTCGAAAGTCCATAAACATTATTCACCATATCAACAGAAGCAAAACCAAGAACTATATGATCCTCTCAATAGATGCAGAAAAAGCATTGAATAAAATTCAGTATCCTTTTCTAATTAGAACACTGAAGAGTATAGATAGGTATGGGTGGCACATTTCTTAAACTGATCGAGGCTATCTATAGTAAACCCACAGCTAATATTTTACTGAATGGAATAAAACTAAAAGCTTTTCCTCTTAGAACTGGAACCAGACAAGGTTGTCCTCTGTCACTACTGCTATTCAACATACTGCTGGAAGTTCTAGCCAATACTATTAGACAAGACAAGAAAATAAAGGGCATCCAGATGGGTGCAGAGGAGGTCAAACTTCCCCTTTTCTTGATGATATGAACAATGTCATTTTTTCAATCCTCCCTTTCTTTGGTTAGAAATTGATATTGGTGTCAATGGATCCAGAGGCTAGGATGTTTGCATTTTGGTCAGTACTTTTGTAACTTTTTGTTATTGTTCTTGACTTAGGGTCTTAAAGTAGTCCTTGCCTTAGAGACTAATTAAAGGTCCTTAAGAGGGAGGAATTTGAAACCCACCAGTCTTAAAAGTTGAGTAGAGCCAAGATAGGGGTTTTGTTGGAGGGAAACAGTAAAGTCTTAAATGTGGCTTTTTATGAATGTTATTAAATACTGTGGAATATTTGAAGATGAGTGTTAAAAGTGAAGCTGTTAAGTGGTCATAAAGGAAGTGTTAACTAAGACAACCACTGTCGGAGCTGGGAGGCTAGGTTGCAGGCCAGGCCCATGAAACGGCCTGAACCCAGACTGCTGTACAGCTCGCTCCGGACATGGCTCCCCAGCGATGCCCAGGAGGCCCATTGTCTCAGTCACATAAGGCTCCCCATTAATAGGAGCCATTTGTCTCAGTCAGTTCAGAGGTGGCCGAGCGCCTCAATGGTGCAACAGTCAGTCTCAGTAGGAGCCTGAGTCTGACTAACTTCTCCTGTGGCTGTTTACACCACAGGTGTGGAGACTGCCAAGCAATGATGTGCGTTCTCTCGTGCTCTTGTGCTCTTTAACAAGAGACCAACCCCTCCCCCCTTCCCTTATTACCAAGGTGTTTCTTTTCAGGTGTTTCCTACAAACCATGTGGACAAATGGAGTCAGAAATCTCATCAATGAAATCTATTAGAATTTCCATGGTAGGAAAGGACATTGGCTTTTTTTTTTTTTATTTGACTTTGTAGGAACTTTCTTCCCAGGAATGTCAGCTTAGATACGAAAACCTCTCAAGGCAAGGATTTATCTGCATTGTTGGATACTGGGTATAGGAACTGGGTGATTTTTTTTTTCAAAGGTCGGAAGTAACTTGGAGTTTCTGGACCTTCTAAAAAGTGGCATCTTTTATTGGCCATAGATTAAGATACATATTGATGGGGAGTCTTTAGATGGGCCTGTATGATAGTTGCTCAGAACAACTAGGAAAAAGAAAAGGAAAAGACATTTTAGGGATGGGTACACCTCCAAACATTGAGAGTCTAAGGGGGTGTCTCCTTTTGGAGTTCTATCAAAAGTCAGGCACGCCCAACTCTGGGTCAGGGGGAAACACAGAGATCTGGCCAGAAAATGAGCATCCCTGATTTACAACCCAGACAGAACCGTGGAGATCTTCCCCAATGCCAGGCATCCCTGGGTCTCAAGAAGACCAAGAGGGGTGGTTGGGGCTCTCCCAAGGCACTCATCAAGGCAAGCCCTTCCCAGTGATAGACCCAGCACTGAGTTTTCCACACTAGACCAAACCAAAGAGCTACCACTCCTAGACATGAGTGTACGGCCACTTTCAGAGCCCAGGTGAGTCCCTGAGTTCCAAATGGTATTGAGGAGACCGAGGATGTCCCGGGAACTGTACAGCAGAGGAGAGAAGAGTCTCAGGACAGAGAGAGAATGAATCCCGGTGACAGAGGAAGAAAAGTGAGTTCCCAAGACAAGCCATCAAAATATTCAAGTAGGAACCTGTAATTGTGGGCTGAGAAAGCATTTTCGACTCAAAGATTGGGATAGATTTGTAGCAAGAAGTTATTTTACTTTCACGGAGTGGAAAGAGCATAGCACAAAATACAGAAAGAAGTGTCAGCCTCAAGGGTTTTTACTAGGGTTAAGGATAGAGTAGTTATTGTTGAAAATATAACAGGAGGTGGTGGTTGTATTTTTTTTCTTTTTCTTTAATTTCTTTATTTACTTGTTAGTCTGGCTTTATTGGACTTATCAATATGGTCTGTCACATGTAGAGGAGTCTTGGTATTTAGTACTGTTTCATATCTGTAACACAAGCTCTTATAAAACAGTTTAAACCACAGCTGATTAAGTAACCAGAGAGTCAGCTGTAGGTAGTTTTCTTTGTGTGTGTGTGTGTGATGACTTACTAAGAATGTCATCCTTTTAATGATTTTTTTATATGTGATTACTCATACAGATTGAAAAGCATCATTACTAAAATTATTGTGACTTGGTCATTTATTCTTATGATCTATTGGTAAAATTCCTTTTACTATTGAAATAGAATTATTGCCATGTCTAATTCCTTAGAACATCTTGGTTAAAATCATTTTGTGTTTTCAAAAACTTTTACTAAGTAGAAGGCTAGACATTCTGATTTAGGAGTTTTTGGAGGAAATGAAAAATACAGAAATTTTAAAAGTAACCGGGGTGATCCTAAAGTTTAAAAGATTTAGAAAGTATAGTAGTATATAACATTTGCAGATCAATGAAAGAAAAACATAGGAGTGACATATTTAATAGTATCCATCTTTGGCAAGTAATGTATCAGAAGACTCCAGTGTACAAATATCAAATAATATGGCCATGCGACTTGCTTTGAAGAAAAACCAAAAGACTTCCAAAAATGTTTTCCTTTTGACCAAATAGAAAACTGGAAAAGAAATGGTGACAGAGTTCTCAAGTACTCAAGTAACAATAAATGGATTTGATAATAGTTCTACAATGGATGATGAGAACATGGTAAAGTGAGATACGCATTTTAGTGTGAGCATAAAATGTTCCTATCCATCTGGGTAGCCAACAGTGACAATATAGCTTTGGATCTAAGAGTGATTGATGTTTTAAAGCATTTCAAATGGAGTGTAGGAATGATCTTTTCCATATACCAAGGCCAAATGGAAAACTTGTTTTTTTTTCTAGGTCCAATATACTTAAGATTAAGATTTTAGAAAATGAGAGAAAGAAGAATTGGCTACCTTAATATATAAATAACTGCTCATATTTTCTTATATAAATTAATTATAATGTTAATTTTCTCTGAATCATTACTTTATCATGCTTTGCAGATGTTACAAATATTGTTAAAAAAAAAAAAAAAGCCTATCAGGTGTAAAGGAAGATGTTATTCCACAACCGCCCTGGGTTAGGTGTTTACGGTAGAATTAAATTAGAATCCATCATATCTGGTTTCAAGTTCCAAATTTCTTCACTCTCTTTAGTAATTGTCACTATTTATTAATAACATAATGTTTCTAAATATTTATGTCCTCGAATCTTTCAAAAGAGCATTAAGAAGGTAGGTTTTTTGTCATCTTTAACATTCAGGCAATTTATTTTACTACTCAAATTCAGCAGCCATGTATATAAAAAAAGGTGTTGGACAGAAATGAAGTTTAGAAATAAAGAACTTAAGTTCATTGGGCTTGTTTTTTGACATTATGACCCTACAAAACTTATACCGAATTTAAATTTAGACAGAACTTCAGCTGCTTTTCCTCTTTGCAATAATAAATGCAGCTAATATGCATTTTCACATATTTTGTTGCAAACATTCACAGAATATGTGTATTAAACATTTTATAAAATAAAAAGACTTAAAGCAGAAAACAAACTTAAAACATTTGAAATTATTAAAAAGATATTTTTGAAGTTAACTTGAATTTGTAAACCAAGTTACAAAATGCAACTTTTTTATGTAAAAGTAAAGTTGGTCTTATAATATCTAATTCTACTAATTTTAGTAGTTGCTGCTGTTGCTATTAACTAAGTGCTTAGAAATTATATAGTTAGCATAATACTTTTTAATCATAAGAATGTTAAGAATCCTGGTGAATATAGTATATTAAAAATCAATGGACTCTTCATAGACGTGAATTATTTTTATAGTGAAATATTTCAACATTCAAAATTTGTGTTTGTATTTTGCTAACCAAATTGAAGTTCTTCATTCTAAAATGTATTATTTATTGAATATTAGTTAATTCCTCTCACCAGCTGCTGATAGGAATTTTTTGACAATATAACATCTGCACAAAGGATAAAGTAACTGTTCAGAGAAAATTAATAGTATAATTAATTTATGCAAGAAAATGTAAATCGAATTGATTTTATTCTTGAAATGTCACTTAGATTGAATAGCTGGAGATATAGTGGTATATAGACATAGATAGGTGTATAAGGTAAATATCAGGCAACATTGTGTGTGAGAGTGTGTGTGTGGATGTGCTGTGCATTTCCCTAATTCAAGTGTTTCTTTCTGTGCCATATTCTCTTTCAGAAGCCTTTGCTTTGGTTCATAAATTTATAATATGATGATATAATCCAAATATTAACATTAATACACATATTTCTTTATTACATTTATTACATAAATTACATTTTCTATTTTCATTACACGTTTACCTCCTCTTTCTTTTCTTACAATTTGTAAATTGCCTAATATATGTATATGTACACATGCACATTTATGTGTGTACATGTAGTGAACATGTGTGTTTGTGTTTTATTGTAAAGTTTCTCTTATACCAAAACATAGAATTATTAAGAAACACATTGCCAGTATGTAATGTGAGATACTATTAATCATACTGAATTAATGATCAGTTTATTAAATTAATGATCAGTGTCTCAAGCACAACCAATTCTGACAATAGCTTTCATTTGGAAATTTAATTACAGAAAATACTCTTTCCAAATTGATTATTCCTTCCATCTCTGACACTTTCTGAGAGTAATGAGACATAACTCTGAAGTAGCTCTTCCAAAAATAAACAAAGAAACATATAAACATAGAGGAAACCAAAAGTATAGGTGTAAAGGAAAAAGGATCTTGAACATAAATTTGAAAAATGGAGGTTTATACAATGTTGAACAATGTTCTGTGTGGAAAAATTTATTAAATAGAGTATTTAATATGCTAGTCTATATTATCTATTTCATGGAATTTATAATGTACATTTCTCAAAATAACTTCACAAGAATCTATTTGGCATAGAACATTTTTGAAATGTGAGGGTTGAACAGATTTCAGGAAATACCAGACTGAGTTAAAGAGAAAAAAAAATATGGAATGTTCCTCAGCTTACAGATTCTGATGTTAGGAAAGTTAATTAAAATGTCAGATAGTTAGAAAGTGGGTGACAAGGACAATTACACCGAAAAGGAGGAGCGGAAGAGAATGCAAAGGCAGTGAGGTGTACTGGAATGAATATTAGGATGGGTCAGCAGGCTGAGGTTCCAGTCCTGACCCAAGATAAATATTGCACAAGCGATTTAACAGCTATGTCTGATGGATTCCTAATTTTCAATATGCAGAAGCTTAGCTGAATGATCTACAAGGTCTCTTCTGGTATTTAAAGTTAACTCAAATGCTTTTAATCACTGGAATGAGTTCTCACAGAATTAATGTATTTCTAGTCCTAGAACACAGACTTATGCAAAGTTAATTCTTTCATGACTTAAGATTTTATGTTAAAGAGGATTACATCTATGTAGTGATAGTCAAGCCAAAAATAAGTTAACAGAAGGGCAAGAAGCAGGAGTCATAACATAACTTCAGTTGGCTTGGGTTGCAGAGAAACAGTTCATCGATTTCTGGCAGGAGGCCCCCTTAGTGCAATTTTTTATCTCTTTACAAAACTCAGTTGTCTTGGATGACAGCTCTAGTGCCTGGAATGCACAGAATATTTTGAAACACTGAGAATTGTTACCCCTTGTCTGAACTTTAGCCCTTCCTACTCTTCCATTCTCTCTCTTCCATTTTTGTAGGCGGATAACTGATTTTGAACAAAAGAGATGACAGGGCATCAAGCAAAAGAAGAAGAATATGGTCTTGGTTCCTAAACAATCTCCTTTGACAGAAATACCAAGGTCTAGATCCTTAGAATGGAATTTTAATTATCATTTGAGAAGAGTCAGGTTTTGCTCAGAGACAAGGTTATATTTATTAAAGCCTGGGAAAGGGGGAAAAAGTACATTAAAAACAGAAAAGCCACTAGTGAATTAGCTGGTGGAACTTCTGGCTTTACATCAAATCCTGTCTTTCATTCTTTCATTTTAATAGAACTATGGCTAGACAAGTTTCTTCTCAGTCAGACACGTTGTACCAGCTTCCGTTGCAGTTAGTTCTAAATAAGTAACTATCTAGCAGCATAATTTGTGCAAAAGTGACACGTGCCATTTCTGGTGCAGGAATAAGGACATGAAAAGTAAAACCTCCCCTTCCAACTATCAGGACAATGGAGCTTCAACTTGCAAAAGGTAAGTTGATTCTCTGCAGTATGGTGAACATTTTTTTTTTTTTTTTGAGACAGAGCCCCAAGCTGTCACCCTGGATAGAGTGCTGTGGCATCACAGCTCACAGTAACCTCCAATTCCTGGGCTCAAGCGAGTCTCCTGTCTCTGCCTCCCAAGTAGCTGGCACCACAGGCGCCTGCCACAACACCCGGCCATTTCTTGTTTGCAGCCGTCGTTGTTTGGCACACCCAGGCTGGATTTGAACCCGCCAGCTCATGTGTACATGGCTGGTGCCTTAGCCAGTTAAGCCACAGGTGTTTTTTAAAGGAAGGTGGATGATTCAAATACACATGAAGAGCAGACATGGGAAACTTTATCCTGTGACTGTGACATGAAAACCAACTCATTGTCTTTATTCCATCATATGTTTAGATCCTTTGTTATAGCTGTTTAGCTTTGTCCAAATTAATCTATTGTGACACATGTAAAAGTTCATAGACTATTTCTGATTTCAAATGTTGTACTTGTTACTAATGTTTTTGGTAGTATAGCGGACATTGACTGGTTTCAATATGAGTGTATGTTGAAGGAATTTAATTGAATGAGGCTGCAAAGAAAATAATTAGAAATGTCTATAACAGACCATGTAAAATATGTTTATTTTTTCCTGTTACTGATTTTTAAAAATGCTCTTGTCCTTTATTAAAAGAAGTTGTCAGAAACTTAGATACAAACAAATGGATTTTTGTTTTCTTTTGTTTTCCCCCTAAAATTTCAAGTTGTCTCAATTAATTGTGTCATTCCAGTAAATGTTACACAGTCAATGAAAATGTTATAGACACTTTTCTGTAACTCCAAAGAAAACACATAAATCAGCAGAAAAAGTGGCAAAAATATGAGTTTTGCTTGATAATGTATTTACAACTTTCCTGGACACTGCCTATTACTCATCATAGTAGGAGTACTTGATATACTGATAGATTCTGAAGTTGTCTCTCACGACAGTATTTAGTAGATGATACTGTTTTTTTCTGGGCCACTAATACTGATTTCTAACTTCCACAATTCCCTTAGTGTTTTGGTTTAGATTAAATTTTACTGTTTAAACCAATTAAAATGTGTAAACTAATTAAAATAACATGTTAGCATCTCTATGACATTTAAATTACTCCATGGCTACCACATTAGTTCAAAAGAAGTGTTAATGTACTTACCCTCAGCTATTCTGTGAGTTTATAGTGGGCTAATGAAATCTTCCAGGCTTACCTCTTGAACAATCCATGAAATTTGAAATTTGTCTTTATTAAGAAAATAAATATCAATTTACTACTATTGTGTAGCAGCATTGACTGCTATGATTGCCCATGTAAGTGGATAATTGTGTATGAGCATTTATTCATATATCTCTTCACAATAAAGCTATGCATTTCTTTGCTCTAGGGTATCACTGAGACTCTTATGGTTATCTTAAGGAAAGGTGTATATAAATATATGCTTGAATTATCAGTAATTTGTGAAATTTGGGCTATGAGAAATGCCTATCTGTACTAACAGAAAGGGTTGAATTGTGAGGGAGGACTCAGGACAATTTAGACCTTAACCTTACCTCAGGCTTCGCTAATAACTCAAAGATTACAGGCACGTAGGCACGGAGGCAACATTCTTGGTGGAGCCATAAACAGCCCCCAATGCTGTCTTTTTCCTTCCTTATTTTTCCCAGCAAGCCCAGCTTCCCACTTGACCTGTGCACCAGCCCCTCAGGCATAAGGCCTTGTGACTCTGTTTGAAACTCTCTGATGTCTTCCACATATCACCATCATTATTGTTGTTTTCAGGGCTTGCAGACAACATCTTCCCCCTGGAAATTTGCATATATGTATGATTGAGAGTCTTGGACTTTCTCCAGATTTACGGTAGCAGTTGACAAAAGGTTTGTCCAACTATTCCATAACAGTTAAAATCAGCAATTTTAAAAGGAGACATAAGAAAGGAAAAAGAAATAAATTGTCACTACCCACAGATAACATGATCTTATATGTAGAGAACCCTAAATATCATGATGTTACGGCCCCCCCTACACATGTAATTGGAGCTAGTAAATAGACTCAGTAAAGATGCAGAGTGAAAAATCAACATATAAATATCAATTTCCTTTCTATACAAACAGCAGATAATCCTAAAGGAAATTTTTAAAAAGTTCATTTATAAGAGCATCAAAACAAAATATTTAGAAACAACCCTGATTGAGATGAAAAATATTAGAACACTGAGAACTTCAAAGGATTATTAAAAAACACTAGCACACAAATAACTGAAAACAGATCCTATGTTAATGAATTGGGATATTTAATACCAGAGATAAAGCCAAATGCCCACAACCACCTGATCTTCAACAAAGCAGACAAAAGCATACATTGGGTGCCCAATGCAATAAATGGTTGGTGTTAGGGAAATAGGATAGTCTCATGCAGAAGAATGAAACTGGATTCTTATCTGTCACCACACAAAAAAAATATCTTAAGATTTGTTAATGGCTTTAATGTAAAAGCAGCTACCATAAAGATACCAGAAGAAAACCCAGGAAAAGTTATTGATGTTGGCCTAGCTAAAGAATTTACAACTAAGACTAAAACTCAAATAGAATAAAAATGAACATAAATAAATAGGAGTTAATTAAACTACAAACTTCTTCACAGCAAAAGATATAATCAGCAGAGTTAAAAGACAACCTATGGATGAAAGAAAATATTTAAAAGCTATATATGTCAAAAGCCTCATACCCAGAATCTATACGTAACTAAAACATATCAGCAAGAATAAAACAACCACTTTAAAAAATAAGCAAAAGAGATGACCAGAATTTTTCAAAAGAAGAGAAACAAATGGCCAAAAATCATGAGAAGTGTTCAACATCACTAATTGTTAGGGAAATGCATATTAATACCACAATGAGATACCACCTTACTCCTATCCAAATAGCCATTATTAAAAAGTCAATGAAAGTACATAGTGGAATGGACAGGTGAAATACAGTGCTTATCTATTGTTGGTGGGGTTGTAAATTAGTAAAAACTCAATGGAAAACAATATGGAGATTACTCAAAGAATCAAAAATAGATCTACCATTCAATTCAGCAATCCCATTACTGGAGATTTACCCCAATGGGTCTGGGGGAGTCAGTAAATGAAATAGTACTCATATGTTTATCAACACAATTCACAATTTCAAAGATATGTAACCAGGCTGACTGCCTACCAAATAATGAGTAGGTAAAGAAAATGTGACACACACACTTATGGATTACTACTGAGCCACTAAAAAGAATGAAATAATGTCTTTTGCAGCAACTTGGATATGACAGGAGGCCATTGCCTATGTTAAGTAAACCTACGTGAAGAAACAGAAAACCAAATACTACCTTTCAAATATAAGTGGTAGCTAAGCAATGGAAAGGCATGATCTAACTGAGTGACATAATAGAAGCTTGCAACTCAGAAAGGGTAGGGAGGTGTGGGATAAATTACCTATTGTGCATAATGTACAGTATTCAGGTAGGGGTATACTAAAAACATAGATTTCTTCACTAGGAAATTTATCCCTGTAACAAAAAACCCACTTGTACCTCCTAAATCTATTACAGTTTTAAGAAAAAATGTCAATAATATCTAAACTGACCTGAAGATTCAATGTAATCACTATCAAAACTAAAAGACAATTCATCGTTTAAAGAAACCTCATTCCCAAAATTCATGTGTAACCTTAAAGGACCCTAAATAGACAAAATTATATTTAAAATGAAGATAAAAAGTTGGAAGACTCACACTTTATTATTTCAAAATATAAAACAAAACTACAGTCATCAAAACAGTGTGGTATTGTCATAAAAGCAGGCATAGAGAAGAATAGAATAGAATTTTCAGAGCTCAATCTTCACATATGGTTAAATGATTTTTGACAAGGGTTCCCAGACCTTTACAACGGGGAAAATAAGCCTTTTATTAATGCAGCTGAATTTTAAAAACCCTTGGTATTATGAAAAAGAATAAAGTTGGATTCTTATCTTATACCTCATACAAAAATTGACTTAAAGTGAATCAAAGGCCTAATGTAAGAACTAAAATTTTAAAATCTTAAAAGAAAATATAAGCAAAAAATTCTATAACATTGGATTTTTCAGTGATTTCTTTGATAGGACACAAACGCACAGGCAACAAATATAAAATAGATAAATATAGTACATAAAATTTAAAAACTTTTGTGCATGAGAACTTAATCATAAACAGAATGAAAGAAGCAACCAAAAAGTGGGAGAAAATACCTGTGAATCTTATATCTAGAAATGTATAAAGAACTTCTAAAACTTAGCAACAGCAACAACAAATGCAAACAATTTGATTAAAAAATGGAAAAGAGATTTTAATGGACATTTCTCCAAAGGAGATAGACAAATAGCCAACAGTACATGAAACAATGCTCAACATAAAACATTCACATTTAATGAAAAGCAAATCAAACCACAATGAGAAGTCACTTCACACCCATTGGGATAGCTATAATAACAAATACTGAGTATGTGGAGAAATTGGAACGCTTGTACACTGTTGGTGGAAATCTAAATGTTAAAGTAGAAAACTATACGACTATTCCTCAAAATATTGAACATGGAATTCATGTGATTTAGCAGCTGCACTTCTGGCTATACCTGTATACCCAATAGTACTGAAAAGAGGGACTTGAACAGATATTTGTACATCTATGAAGAACATTACTGGCAATAGCCAAAGTGTAAGATAATCCATTGATTTATTTGTTTATTTATCTAACTATTTATCAATTTTGAGACAGAGGTTTACTCTGTTGCCCTTGTTAGAGTGCCGTGGCTTCAGCCTAGCTCACAGCAATTTCAGTTAAACTCCTAGGTTCAAATGATCCTCCTTCCCCAACCTTTGAAGTAGCTGGGACTACATGTGCTCACAAAACCTGGCTAATTTTTCTATTTTTAGTAGCGATGGGGTCTCAGTCTTGCTCAGGCTGGTTCGAACTCCTGAGCTCAAGGGATCTTTCCTCCTTGGCCTCCCAGAGTGCTAGAATCACTGCCAAGAGCCACTGGGCCCAGCCACAATTTGTCTATGATTAGATAAATATGGATAAACAAAATGTGATACATACTTATGATGAATTATGGACTATAAAAATAGTGAAATTCTGATATATCCCACAATATGAGTGAACATTAACAACGATATCACAAGTAAAATAAGTGAGACACAAAATGGCAAATATTGTATGATTCTGTTTACTTGAGGTACCTAGTATAGCCAAGTCAAGAGACAGAAAGTAGAATAGAAGTTAAGGACAATAGGGAGCTCTTTAATGGGCTTGAAGTTTCCGTTTAGAATGATGAAAAAGTTCTGGATGGGTAATGATGATGTTGCACAAAAATGTGAATATACTTACCAACACTGAATGTACTCTAAAAAGATGTTAAAATGAAAAATTTTAGATTATGTACATTTTAGCACAATAAAAAATAAAATTATGACTTGCTCTACACTTTTGCTTCAGATTTTAGTTTATTATTAGAATAATATAGAAGGCAGGGAGTGCTGGCTCACGCTTGTAATTCTAGCGCTTTGGGAGGCCGAGATGGGCGGATTGCTTGGGCTCAGGAGTTTGAGACCAGCCCGAGCAAGAGTGAGACCCCATCTCTAAAAATAGCCAGGCATTGTGGTGGGTGCCTGTGGACTCAGCTACTTGGGAGGCTGAGACCAGAGAATCACTTGAGCCAGGTGTTTGAAGTTGCTGTGAGCTATGAAGACACTGCACTCTACATAATGAGACTCTGTCTCAAAAAAAAAAAAAGGGGGGATAATACCATGGGAAAAAGTAATCTGAATGACTCATTGATTGTTAGTTTTCTATTATCTAAATTTAATAATTGTGTATCTTATCTCCAAATGCATGGCTTTACATGTATACTTAGAGAAAATGTTTTGTAAACTTTTCAGAATAAAAATTAATGTCAATCAATCCAAGCTCCACGGTGACATCTGAGAGTTATTGGTTAAGTCAGATGCCATCACCAAGCCTCATTTCCTCTACGTGGTAGACTTATAAGGAAGCTAAACAGAGATGTCCATTTCAAGACATTTGCACTGGCTGGGTGCAGTGGCTCACACCTATAATATCAGCACTTTGGGAGTTTAAGGCAGGAGGATTGCTTTATTTGAAACCAGCCTGAGCAACACAGGGAAATGTTTGTCTCTACAAAAAATAAAAAATAAAAAAATGATCAACTAGGTGGTGTGATGTGTGCCTGTAACCCTTAGCAACTTTGGAGGCTGAAGCAGGAAGATTGTTTGGGTCCAGCAATTCAAGATTGCAGTGAGTTGTGATTGCATCCGTACACTCTATGCTGGGTGACAGAACAAGACCCTGTCTCTAAAAACACAAACAAATGAACAAAATTATACAGGATCCAGTGTCTAAACAGTACCTAATGACCTAATGCATACTGAATGCTGTTTAAATGGTTAAGTATTCTTGCTATTGGTTATAAATTTCAAATATGTATATGCCTTTATTAGAAAGCAATCATACTTAATTTTTATTTTAGAGAGCAGGCTTTATAGCAATTGTGTATAAGTACATTCTTTTATGTACAAAAGAAAAAGATTTGTTTTTCCATTTCCTATCTTGATTTCCATTCAAGATTACTTCCAAGAAACAGTTATCTGCTTTCAGATTTTGTTATATTTATGCAACTTCTAATAGCATTTAATTTTGTAATGTATATGTTACCATCCCAGTGAGAAATATCTTATACATGTTAACAATTTTACAGAGAAATACCTCCTTTTATGTGTTCATGGCACTCATGTTACTCCGAACATCACAACAATCAAAATCTGTTGAAAACATAGCAAAATGTGAATAATATAATCATTCAATCTTTTTGCTAGCTATAGATACAAGTACTTAAAAGTAACACACTAAAAAATTATCAGTTCAGTACAAAATAAAAAAAATCAGCTTAATATTAAAATTGTTTTTCTTTTTGTAGAGACAGAGTTTCACTTTATTGCCCTTGGTAGAGTGCAGTGGCATCACACAGCTCACAGCAACCTCCAACTCCTGGGCTTAGGTGATTCTCTTGCCTCAGCCTCCCGAGTAGCTGGGACTACAGGTGTCCACCACAATGCTGGGCTATTTTTCTGTTTTTTGCAGTTCGGCCAAGGTTTGAACCCACCACCTTTGGTATATGGGACTGGCATCCTACTCGATGAGGCACAGGTATTGCCCAATACTAAAACTGTTAAATCAATAACCTATGCATGGCAAGACCCAGTCTCTAAAAATAGCTGGGCATTATACCAGGTGCCTGTAGTCCTAGCTACGTGGGAGACTGAGGAAAGAGAATTGCTTGAACCCAAGAATTTGAGGTTGCTGTGAGTGCTGACATACAGCACTCTACAGAGGATAACAAAGTGAGATTCTATCTCAAAAAAAAAAAATCCATCCATGATATTTTCAGGATGTATTACCTCAATTTCTGTTTCTTTCATATTGGGATTCATCATTAAATATTGATTAATTATTTGTAGTATTAATTTTATGATAAGGAAAATAACCTATTTTGGATTTCCAATCTAATCCAGATATAAAGGTATAATCATTTTAACAGTCTGAACAAATTTCTAAGATTTATCAGTACAGAAATAGAGGTATTTGGGAGAAAAAATGGTATATTTCTTCTTTAGTCCCCACAGTAACAAAAGGTTAGGTCAGAATAAACAGTGCTGTTAGGAATTCATTATATTTTTAAAAATTGAGAATAAATGTATAATTGCAAAGACAAAGAGAATAATATTTTTATAAAATTTGTGTTTTAATTTGACATTTTTCAAATACCAAATTTTAATTTCAGAAAACATATTTCTAGCGTGGGACATTTAGAGGATCCACTTTAGAAAGATTCTTGGGGGACTTTTAAGATTGAATTGGGATTCAGAAACAGTGTCAACACAGAATAAAGACACGTCTAAAGTGACTCCATTCTTCTACATCATTTGTGACATTTTTCTTTCATGGAAAGGTGTCTTTGCAGTTGAAAGCCAGCTAAGATCTTCAGGGATTGCTCTCAACCGTAGCAGACAATTAAGAAGAAAGCAGTCACTTTAAGTTTTCATTTCAGATGTCAAAACTGGATATATTTTAAATAATATATATTTGTGTGATTTATAATTAACGTACTCCTTGGTATAGGTTTAATGCTATAGTTAAACTCCCAAGTCCTAGCACAAAATGTGCCCCCGGATTTTTTATTGCCAAACTTTGATCAAAAGCCCCATTGAGAGAAATTTATGGCCAGAATATGAAGGGAATCATCATTTATTCTTCTGATTTATTTATTATGCCAAGACTAAGCTGGAATTCCACAAAGCTGCACCTTAGATCACATTGTATCTCCTTCTTTTACATACCTCACCCCTTCCGTGAGGGGGAAGCTCAAAATTATAATTTGAATTAAAGAACTCTACAAAGCCTACCCCTTTCTCATTTAGGTAAGTAATTGCAGATATTTACTAACATTTTATTCTTCCACGTAGAAATGCTTCCAAAAAATTTCAACAGTTTTATGCACCAGAAAAAAAAAAAAACTACTTTATGTCAATTAATACCCATTCCATTTATTTACCAAAATTGTACCACAGTCTCAATATGTGTTAGATACTGCATTATATTCAGTGGACCCTCTAGAGCAGGCAAAAACAGATCCTTAGCTATTAGGGAGAGACATAAAATCAATAAACATACAACAGTGACGGATAGCATTTAATTATATGTACAGAAAGTTAAATAGGATAAGGAAATACACTAGATGGATATTGAGGTTCTTTGTTTTAAAAAATGTAGGATTTAGTAAGAAAAGACTTCAGACCTTTCAGCCCCAAAACAAGGTGTTTAAATATCAGAATGAAAAAAACAAGTGTCGAGTATTTTTTGTTTGTTTTTTTGTTTTGTTGCGACAGAGTCTCACTTTGTGACCCTTGTTAGAGTGCGGTGGTGTCACAGCTCACAGCAACCTCAAACTGTTAGGCTTAAGCAATTCTCTTGTCTCACCCAACTAGCTGGGACTACAGGCACCCATCACAATGCACAGCTAATTTTAGAGATGGAGGTCTTACTCTTGCTGAGGCTGATCTTGAACCTGTGAGCTGATGCAATCCACCCGCCTCAGCCTCCCAGAGTGCTAGGATTTTAGGCATGAGCTACCACATGGGCATTAAGAGATGTTGTGAGGCGTTTGAGAATTATGAAAGGTCATTGAGACTGAAGTGAAATAAAGATGGGATAGTGTTAAAAGAACCATTGTAATGTTCAATAACCAGTTTATATCAAAATTCAGGTTACAGGAAGAAGATTATATATTACTCTAAGGGTTTTGGGTAAAATACATGATATATGCTCACTTTGTTTTTAGAAAAAAGCCTTATTTTGTTCATATTAAACTATTATTTGACTTTGCAGTACAGCTATTTTGTCAATAGTTTAATTCACTGAGAAAGACTGCTATGAATTAACTGTAAGTCATCTACAAATGATACAATTTTGCAGTTTAAAATTTTTGCTACACACTCTTTCCTTGCTTAAAATACAATTCATTTAGCAAATCATCTCCTTTTTTGATTCACTTCATCAACTTTGGGGGTGAATGATCATAGCTTTTCATTGTTACTAGTATGGTCTCAATGGTATGCATGCATATTTGAGCCACCATTTCCCCACAGCAAAAGGTATTTGTCTAATTATTAAAAAGTTAAGAATCATATTAAAGCTTTCTAGAAATCACAAAACTTATGTAATTTATCTGAATTTTGTCATACTGAAAAATTCTATGCATAAAACATGGTGATCTATACTGTGTGGATAATTTACTACATGTTTGTGAAAGAATAGAGTCGTGTGTCTTTTAATCATGGGATATGTTCTGCAAAATGGGTCCTGATGCCATTTCTTCACTGTGCAAACATGTGGCGTTCACTTCCATAAGCCTAGATGGTGTAACCTATTACACAAACCTAGTAGTAGCCTGTTATTTCTAGGTTATAAACCTGTACAGCATGTTACTGTACTGATATGGTGCACAATTGTAACACAATGGTAAGTTTCTGGGCATCTAAATATAGATAGTAAAAAAATGATATTTTAACCTTATGGGATCACTGTCAAACATGTGGTCCATCATTGACCAAACCATCATTCAATGGCCTATGAATGTAGTTCCAAGTGGATATAGAAGACCAATTAAAAAGCTACTCCAGTAGTCCACAGGCCAGATGTTGGCTGGTGCTCATGTAGAACAAAGGAATGAAAA
The DNA here is from genome assembly GCA_963573935.1 of Arctocebus calabarensis. Taxonomy (NCBI): domain Eukaryota; kingdom Metazoa; phylum Chordata; class Mammalia; order Primates; family Lorisidae; genus Arctocebus; species Arctocebus calabarensis. Next base: position 18,557 of record CAUYON010029585.1, read on the forward strand.
CAATATTGTTTAGTTTCAAGTTATGTTTTGAACGTCCTGTTCTTGGGCATTAGGCACGGCTTTCATTTTGTTCAATGTTAATCATATAAATTACTGTGATTCATGTTTTGCTTTAAAAACTTAGAAGAAGAGCATAAAATACTGGTACTCAAGTTTACATTAAATTTCCTCTTTTTTCTAAATTTTCTTTTTTAACTTTGGTATTTGCAAGAAATATTTCAATGTTGACATAGATCATGTCTTGGCAGACCTAACTTCTACTGGCAATGCTAAAGAAAATATACTTACATAAACAGCAACTGTTTGAGACATACGGTATATTGCATTGAGTTGTTTAGCTTATTTTACTTTTTACCATGGTCTAATGCACAGCTAAAAAAAAATAAATATTAATTCTTATCTACAATGAAATAAACATTCATCTGCCAACTACAATAAACAGCAACTTTATTTTCAATTGAATTAACTTTTTCTGATGCTTCAAATGATTTATTAATTTACTAACAAAATGAAAATATTGGAAATTTAAGCACTATTGTTAAAATGGCAAAGTGAAATGACAAAACCATCATAAAGATATGCTGATCTATAAAGTCTGGTTACCAAACGAGTTTTAAAATAATATCATTCCCATTAGAGTAGGAATGATGTCCTTATTTTACTTTCTCCATTTTACCTTTCTCACATTTGTACATTTCTGTACATAAGATTGTCATGTTTTTTTAATACTGCTAAATGGAGCTGGTATGTGAAAATAAATATGTAACTGTAACTATGACTTCCTATTGTGTCAACAGATATCCAGTAATAAGCAATTTATTTGACCTGAAGAAACAAGCTCTAGGAAAGTTAATTGGATCGTGCATTTCTTTACAAACATCTAAAACATAGAAGGCTATAATTCATTAAATTCCATTGTTGTGAATCTTGATGTCACAGACATATAGAGTAAAAGTGATATATTTGAGCATATTTTTCAGTAAGTGGTTTAATATGACAGCAGATTAAAATACTTATCTCCCTATATAAATGTTTCTATTCAGTCATCAATATACTGTCAAGATATCATTAAATACATAATGCTATCTCATCTGTCTGCAAGAATTTGACATTACTAATGTTAATATAAACCTCATGATACAGTTTTGAATGAGGTAATAATCAATGAAAGTTACTGTAAGCTTTTTAAGAAGATTAAGATATCTTAATTTTTTTTTCCATAGCCAGTCCAGCTTGGTGAAAATTGCTGATAAACAAACAAAACAATATTAGCCGAGTGTTGTGGCGGGCACCTGTAGTCCCAGCTGCTCAGGAGGCTGAGGCAAGAGAATTGCCTAAGCCCAGGAATGGAGGTTGCTGTGAGCTGTGTGACAGCACGGTACTCCACTGAGGGCGATAAAGTGAGAAACTTTCTCTCCAAAAAAAAAAAAAAAAAAACCAATAGAATATTAAGAAAACATTATGGGTAAACTCTTAATATACTTTCCATTATCTCAAATTAGAATATTACACTGAAATTTTTTTGATATTTGGGAAAAGACCTTTAATATACTTTTCACTATCTCAAATTATATTAATTATAATTATATTAGGCTGAATTTTTCTTATATTTGTGCAAAGACCTTTTTCATCTATCAATTGTCTGTGTCTTATATATATTAGAAAGATCTATCAAAATATTCTTTAGGGTGGTGCCTGTGGCTCAGTAGTCAGGGTGCTGGCCCCATATAATGAGGGAGGAGAGTTCAAACCTAGCCCCGTCCAAACTGCAACAACAACAACAAAAAATACATATTTTTTTTCTTTAAATTAGAAAGATCTATCAAAATTTTCTTTAAATTGAAATTTTATGGAATGATTTTTACTAATGTATTTAAATTTTTCTTCAGTGCTAACTTATGGCCTCATTAATGACCAATAATCTCTATCAATAGCATGCAATACATAAACTATGAACTACCTCCCAATTTGCCTTCTAAAGGTCTCATTCCAAACTTTGCTGAGGTTTGATCAGTCTCTGCCTTGTGGGCCCCATTGTGTTCTTCAACCAACACAATCCCACACCAAATAAAACTTAGCAATATAAATTCAAGTATTTCATATATGGCAATTGCATTGTTCATAATTCACTAACTCAATATTATCTATGTAAAACTATTTTGCTTACTGAGTTCAGCATTCCTTAGAAACTGATTATAACCTAATTCTTTGGCCTTTTCTTCTCACTATTATTTTCCCTGCAAATTCTTCTTGCTATTCAAACTGAAATACTTTTTTATAGATATTAACTAAATCTACATAATTTAATATTTTATTTATTTTCTCTAACATATGATTTTTTACAGAAAAATTTCTTACCATTTGTCAAACATTAGTTAAATTGATACTATTAAGTTTTCCTAAGACTCCCCAAAACATAGGGTTAAATCAGTCTTTCTTTCTTTGTATCTCGAAGATATATTCTTCCAATCCATTCACCATCACTCATTTTTGATTAATAATCAATTTTCTTTCTATATTGAACTACTGAGAATGGGTGACGTGTCAGAATCATATTTGAATGCCTCATGTTCTTGGGAAATTTCTAGCAATTAATTGTCATTGACTAGATAGAAAAGATATTTATTTTTTATTAATATTAGTATTATTTTGTTGTTTTACATTTAAGAGGCTTCTTAAGCTGATGTTTTGATGATTTTTAACCATTATCATATTTTTAAAAATTTTTAAATAAACATTTTTATATTTGGTAGTTAAAATATTAGACTTTTTTTGTCAAATTTGACAAATATACCAATCCAAGGAAATATACATTTATTGGTTTAAGTTTGAATATTATACATATATTAATTGACCTAATCAAAGATAGTTCTAGAAAAGTTAAATATTGATGACATACAAAATAATTTTTTTATTCTTGATTATTCTTATTGTGTTTTAGCTTAGGCTTAGGTAATCATGTTTACTATACGTATGAGCCTGACAATTAAGTTCACAAAGGATACAGGACATTTGGCACCCCGACCAGCTCAGCTGAGCTAGCAGACCTGCCGCCTCCACCTTGGCGGTGTCGAGGAACCAGCGGGCTGGATGACAGACAAGGAGGGGGACCTCTAACCCCCCACCGGAGGCTCCAATAGCCAAAAAGGTGGGACAACTGCCGAGGAGACACCTGCACCTTGGTGTCTCCTTCACTTTACACTTAGGACTAAATACGGAACCCCATTTCCGATGCCTAGATCAATTTCATGTGAATTTCCTAGGCCTCAATTCCATGAATGGACTCTGTCCATTCATTAATACATTCATTCACCTTGCCCGGCGGAAGGAACTGTGTCCATTCATTAATACATACATTCACCTTGCCGCCCGCAGAAGGAACTGTGTTCATTCATTGATACATACATTCACCTTGCCGCCTGCAGAAGGAACTGTGTTCATTCATTGATACATACATTCACCTTGCCCCATCCGAAGGAACTGTGTTCACTCATTGATACATACATTCACCTTGCCCCAGCGGAAGGGACTGTGTTCATTCGTTTCCTGACCAAGGAACCCATGCACCTATATATACCCCAAGACTAAGAGCCTAAGCGCGGAGACGGGGAAAGACCGGGAGAGAAAGGGAGAGAGCTTCTCTCTCCCCACTTGAGTTTTCTCTCTCTACCAGGAGCTTTAGTGGTTTTTTTTGTATTCTTCTCTGTAAATAAATTCTGTCTTACCTCTGATCTGCGGTCCGTGGATTTATCCTTCAAATCACCGAGACCAAGAACCTGAAATTCCGGTATCACTAGAAAAAGGTGCTACATACTTCACCTTGATTATCACTATGGTCACCTTGAAAGTATTGTCCCTGGGAATCTAGTCTATCCCCAGTGACTAGTCTATGCTTCAAAGCTATTTTGAAACTTTTTCTGAAATGACTATCAGAGCTGTTGTTATATGGCACATACAAATATGCAAGAAGAGTAATGAATGCCTCTCAGCAAAACATCACCACATGTTGACACAAACACAGCTGTGAGACCCTGCTATACCAAGGTTATAAAACCTTCTCAGGTTGTTTGTACAGTGCTGCCAAGGTAAGAATCTGGTGGTAAGTTGTGAACTTAATTTTCAGACTTTGTATAATGGCAGCTCTGAGACTTATCCCAGAAAAAGAGTTCCAAATTGTTTTGAATGGTGGACTTGATTTGGAAATGGTGCACAGTTTTCCAAGGGGAGTATTTTGAAGCTGACCACAGTGATATTCAGCAATGAAGTAGGTAGCACTTTTGTTAGGATAAGTTCATGAACTTAATGGTCAGACCTTATATAGATATTATTCTGTATCTCTTATGTACCTATGTTAGCAGTATAGAATATCAGATCTTACAAATTTAAGACCTTTACTTTCAAAGCCCTAGGAATCTAAAGAAGACAGAAACAAATATTCACCTCCAATGACAAATGGTAAGTGGCACGCCACCCTGTTTAACATACATACATTTATTTTGCTTAACATTTATTGAGTGCTTACTCTGTAGCACTTTCTATACTATGTTAAGTAAATTGTAGGTATCATATTTTAAAACCACAATTATGAGGTGTTTATTTCTATCCAAACCTATGGATGATAAAACAAGACTTTCATAGTTTTAAGGTATTAATCATTAGGTGATAAAACTACTAAACTTTCCCCTACATGTTATACTAGCAAAACCCAATATGAAACATCAATCAGAGATGAACTTCAGGTAGAGCTCTATGGCATGGGAGTTCCACAGATTCAGAGGGTAATGGCACTAAAGATGTTTGAAAGAGTTCAAAGTCCCATATTTTAGTCTGACTTCTGGATGTGATATCCTTTTTTTTTTTTTTTTTTTTTTTTAGAGCAACTCTAAATCTTGCACACAGCATGGTGGATGGCTAAGTCCCTGTAATCAGATTTGCCACTGACTGTCATGTAGTCAGGAGTTCTTACTTAGACTGAGAAATCACCCTCTAGTTTCCAAATCAGATAAACTGGACACTTTTAAAAATATAGTGAGCATTTTTTTTTAGGAAAATCAATAGTTTGCAAACACTAAAGTCAATAAAATCAATCCTTGAGAATTACTTAATTTGTCACATTAGCTGAGATAATACAGAGAATAAAATTAAAATGCTCATCTAAATATGATTAATATTTGGAGAAGGAATAACAAGTATTATGTTAATTCAAATGAATGAAGAAAACAATGTTATAAAATCTAGTATTTAATCTCATGATGCAAATTTTTAAACTACACTAATACATGGGTTGAATAACAGAATAGGCCAAATATTAAACTCATTAGTGGGAAGACTTTACATAAAGATGTCCCTAAAATACAGGAAGAGGAGAAAAAAGAAAAATACAGCTTAATTGACACAAATTAAACGTCCAGTAATCACAATATCTTTTCCAATGGGTACACTTAAAGGGGAGAAGATAAAACCAAAGGCTATTTGTCAATAAAGAAATGAGTTAGGCTCGGTACCTGTAGCTCAGTGGTTACAGTACCCACCATGTACCAAGGCAGGCACATTTGAACCTGGCCCAGGCCGGGTAAACTACAATGACAACTGTAACAAAGAAACAGCCAGGTGTTGTGGCGTAGTCCTGCTACTTGGAACACTGAGGCAAGAGAATCGCTCTAAGCCCAAGAGTTACAGATTGCTGTGAGCTGTGATGCCACAGCACTCTACTGAGGGTGACATAGTTTTTTGTATCAAAAAAAAAAAAAAAGAAAGGTGTTAATAATTTTGGATCATCATCTATTTTACTTAAATTCCTTCAATTTCACATTTGGAATTTTACCATAATTATCATTGTTTGGCAACTGTTGTTGTCAGTCTTTGCACATAGCATAAGAGCCTGCAAGATACCTCCAAATATTCAACCATTCTCTCCATCATTAGTCGTAAGACCCTACAGTTTAGCTGTTCACATGTTTGCAAAGAGTAAAAACTATTTATTTCTTAGATCTCCTTGTCCTAGAACTATCTCTAAAACCATGGGAACCAACGATCAGATCTTGGCAGATATTTACTTAAAAATAATTATAGTGCTTTTCACATCCTCATTTATTTTCTTCCTGTTTCCTGAAATGTGAATTTGGTGGTAAGCCATTTTAGAGCACGACAAGAATTCAGAGTAAACATATAACAGTGATTTATAATATCTATTCAATTCTCTATTATCGCATCTGTGCATATAGAGGCATATAATTCAAAATATGTGTAACACATTTTATTCAATTGAAAAGGACAAAAAGAAAACTACCCATTTCCAGGTGTTACATTTGAAGGCATATTTGTAGATAGTTAAATATATAGAATGGTATACGGTCATAAGTCAAAGTGATTAACTGCCTCACTTATATATTTCTTTCAAATTAACATGATAAATATAGGTTTGAAGAAAGATATTTTTCTTACAACAGGTATAAAATAAAATAGTGCATGAATGAATATGCTTTTGATTTCAAAGTTCTAATCCTGGGTCTCTAGATTTATGATGTTCTATTAATCCCATGTATTCACGCCAACCTCCTCATTTCAGATGGAGACAGAGAAGCATGTGGCATGACCTCAGAGGTGACCCGCGTAGCTTCTCAGGTCAGCATTCTCAGCACCCTACTTTCCTGTTCTGTAGTATCTGTATTTGTGTGTTTCAATCTTCAGACTTTATCCTCTGGACATGTAATACTGTTGGCACTCGGCAACATATCACAAGATCCCGTGAGAAATTATATACATTACTGAAAGAGAATAGAATGCAAATTATGTGGGTCACAATGATTTATTTCAAGACTTAGTGAGCTCAACTATGTTTGCCTTGTGCAGACATGAGCAATATCTCTGAAGAAATAAATCCCACAGTGGTCTTCAATGCATTGGAAAGTACACCTTAGAAATCAGAGTGTGATTTCAAAGCTGTCTTCCAAATCGCTGTATGGAACTGCTTCGTAGATGAATACAACCCATAATGATGACAATTTGTTATATTGGTAACCCACCCTCCAAAATGCGGTCTAAAAGAGGTCAATTTTATATTATTCACTTTGTAGTGAACAATATCAGACTCAGCACCAGATTTACTTGTTTTTCAACCCAGCATAGTTGAAAGTGCACTTGCTTTTAATCTAGTATTTTCCCTAACATATTTACTATTCAGTTTAAATACATATGAACATAACTCCTAAAATATAAAGAGATATAAAAGTAATTATAATTTATGTAAACAAATAATTATATACCTACTGAATTATATTATACATCTATATATAATCATAAATACATACTTTAATTTTGTCTAGACAAAATAATTATAACATTCTTAATGTGCTTCAGTCATGAACATATATATCTCAACAGAAATAATAACTTAAATAAAATTATATTTTAACAGGGGATACAAGGGAAGATAAAAAGATTATGGAATTATCCAGCAAACAGAAAAGTGATTTATCATGAAAACTTATGTCTATAATTTTAAGGGATTGATATTTCATATGCAGAGGAACAAGTGGGCTTTAAATATTTTTAATAGTAGAGCTAAAAATATTGATCTCCTGGAAGTATGCATAGAATGAGGGATATCAGAGGCTAGGGAGGCTAGTGAAGAGAGGGAAATAAAGAGAGGTTGGTTAGTAGGTACAAAAATATGAATAGATGGCTTGGCACCTGTAGTTCATTGGTTAAGGTGCCAGCCACATACACCAAGGCAGGCAGGTTCATACCCGTCCTGGGCCTGCTAAACCACGACAACTGCTATAGTATATATATATAGCTGGGCATTGTGGCAGGCACCTGTTATCCTAGGTACTTGGGAGGCTGAGGTGAGAGAATTGTTTAAGGCCAAGAGTTGGAGTGCTGTGAGCTGTTATGCTACAGCACTCTACACTCCACTGAGGGTGATGTAGTGAGACTCTGTCTCAAAAAAACAAACAAACAAAAAAATAGATGGAAGAAATAAGATCTAGAGCTCAGTAGCATGATAGGATAAGTCTAGCTATCAATAATTTATTGTATATTTCAAAATAATTCAGACAGTAGATTAAGAATGTTCCTAATAAAAAGAATTAATGTTTGAGGTGATGGGAATTCCAATTACCCAGATTTGATCATTACACATTGTACACTTGTATTAAAATACCACATGTACCTCATGAATATGTACAACTATTATATATCCACAAAAGTTAAAAATTAAAAAAAATCAAAAATTAATGTGATAGTTTAAGATTTAAACGAATCTTTTTCTCTGTTATTTTGTGGGATGCATAAATGACGAGAAAACCAGTTACGTTCATGTTCAATAGCAATCTACCCAATAGATTTTGATCTGTATTAAGTTGCTGGCATTAGGTCTGTAGATAGTGTTTATTCATACTCATAAACAGGATGATTACAGAAATGTTAAAAGTCCAATCAAGCTGACTCATAGAAAGATTATTCTTATTCTCAAAACCGCTGTTATTGTGCAAATCCACTTTAATAAGGAGAAATTCATATGTGCCTTTCTGGTAAGTACAACAAAGCACTCAGGAATTTTACATTCTGTCATTTCTTATAATTCAAGCTAGAAAAAAACTGAATTTTGACGGAAGTATAAAAAATAAAAGGTTTGTGTACATTCTCTAGTTATCCCTTTTGTGTGAAAAGTTTAAGCCCAGTTTACGATTATTTTTCCGCAAGTTTTATACAAAAACACTTGACAGCAGAGCTGACCAGCACATTTCCTTGATAATCACTGTGGTACCCAATGGGTCACCCGGCTTCTGTATTTTGCCGCCTACAATGTGTTTTCAACAGAAAACTGAGAGCAATCCTTTAAAAATGAAGTTAGAACACATTTGCCTCTCACCAAACTTAACCAATGACTTCTCATTTCAATCACAATTAGAAACTATGTCTTTACTGTGACATACACAGCCTTGAACAGTCCAGGCTTCTGTGACACCTGTCTCTGCATCTGTTGTCACAAGACCGACCTCCAGACTTTTCCTCACATCCCTGAGACATGCTTTGTCTTCAGAGTCACGGTCGTGCCGTTCTCTCACTGGCAGCCTTTCCCCAAAAAATCTTCAATGTTATTTCCCTCAACTTCTTCATGTCCTTTCCCAGTGAACAGTCTCTCCAGGGCTTCCACGAACATTCAATTTAGAAGAGCAATCTTCCTTACCCCATCATGCTTGCACTTACTCTTCCTCTTTCCACTTTTTTCCTTTTTTCCGTATATTTATTCAGTCCATGTTTATACACTAAAAGTTTATTTATTTATTGTCTGTTTTCTGCTGATGCTAATGTAGCGACGAGCAAGGGTTATTATTCTGACTATGCTTTTATATAGGACTACGACTCAGGCAGTGGCCCATTCCTTATAAGTGGGGAATATAGGGAAATAATTGTTGATAGAAACTTAAGGATGTTTCTAATTAGGGATTATTGGAAAATATTTTTTTCTTTTTTTCTGTGAAATAGTAGAAAATGACAACTACAGATGGTGAAGTTTGTGGGAAGTTGAGAGAGAAAATAATCTATTTTCTCTTAAATCTTATGTCAAAAGTAATCCTTTTAAATCAAAACGTAAATGCAACGTAAATGTTCTAGTTGCTCCACAAGAAGAAAGAAGCAGCGGGGAAAAAGAAAATGCAAGCAAAATATTGTTGCTTTTTGAGATAGATCACTGAGAAATCAAAGAATCAGGTCACAGCCATCACCAGATTTCCAGAAGCCTATCCCTGGGTAATAATTGATAAAAAATGTTGGTAAAAATAAATTCTATACTTAAGAAACATCATTGGTCGTTGAACATTTGAAAATTTAAAGATTGCTCAGAAATGAAATATTAAAGCAGAAAGGAATATGCATTCTGAAGAGAATGATGTTAGGCATGAAGGAAGGCATCCCTAGCTAAAATAACTGAGGTCCAGGTTGGTCCAGGACAAAAACTGTGCTCTCAGAGGTCTAAATCATAGCTATACATCCTATGCATTTTTATTTGTTTGGCCCACAAAGTGTCTGAGGGAAATGTGGTAGGTGGAATTCTAAAATAGTGCCCTCCCCCAAATAGATTGCCCACCCAATTTTAGGAATGAAATATGATGAACATCACAATTGCGATTGTGTTATCTTAAATGACAGAATTTTCTTTTTATGTGAGGAATTTTTCAAATGTCAGTAAAATTACTAATCAGTTAAATTGTATCTAATTCCCCAGATTAAGAGGGTGATTATCTGGCAGGGGACTCTAATCATAGGAACCCTTTTAAAAGAATGCCAGATTAAACTTTCTGGCTTTCTCTGGCTGGTAACAAAAGAAGAAGTGGAAAGGATTCCAAGTATGAGAAAGATGTGTTTTGCCGTTGCTCGCTGATGGGGCACGGGGCCTGTGTGGTGGAGGACGCAGATGCAATCTTAGCAGCTAAGTGCAATCCCCAGTGACAGCCAGCCAGGAAACAGGGTCGACAGCATAAGGAAGTGAATTCTGTCAACAACTTAAATGCGTCGTGGAGTTGTTTCTTCCTCAGAACATCTAGATTAGTCCAGTCTTATCAGAACCTTCATTTCAGCCTTATAATAACTTAATTTTAGTATTTTGGTGAACCAAACTTACTTTTGACCAAAGGAACTATAAGCTAAGAAATAGGTAAGGGACTAAATTTTATAGCAATTTGTTACCAGTAGAAAGCTAATACAATAATTTTATTTAATTTTAAAATAGGAGGTATTTCAAGAATCAAAACATTTTTTAAAATTTTGGACGTTTTTTCCATATGGTATTGCACTGATCACTTTAAATAAAACATAATCACAACCATTTGATGTTAGTTACTTTTTATAATAAATATTTGAATTTTGATCCCTGCTCTCAAACATACTACCCAGGGATTCTCACCTTTTTTTAATAGATGAAGAAATAAATTATTTGCACTACTTCTTTCTTTCATTTTATATATATAAAGTCTCTTTTTGTTTAGGACCTTCAAAGCTAGCTAAACAATCCTTTTACATAGCATTTTCTTTTTTTCTTTTTTTTTTTTTAAATATGGTACGCTTCACGTATTTGCATGTTGCCCTTGTGCAAGGGCCATGGTAATCTTCTTGGTATTGTTCCAATTTTAGTATATGTGCTGCTGAAGCAAGCACTTACATAGCATTTTCAATTTTAAGTTTTAATAATGAGAGTTTACACTAAGAAGTTTGGATGATAGCATTACCTATTGGATGAAAGACTTAAACTTCATAAGAATTCAATTTGAATATTTAAAGATCAGTATTATAGATCGATATTTTATAATTTTGTATATATTTACAGGAAAGTATAAAAAGTAAACTTCAAATCAATGTATCCTACCCCACAAGTTTGCAAGGAAAGGGAAAGTTTTAAGTACAAGAAAACAACAGTGTTTGCAAACCTTACATTAAATGGTGTACCATGGTTGGTGGTAATGAGATTCTGGCAAGTGGAAAAATACTTGTCAACGTTGTTCAGATTGCATGTTAAGAAGGATGCCAGGAACATTTAAAGTTCTGGAGGGGGAGAGGTTTAACCTACATAAATTGTTCCGTGCTGAGCTCTTCATCTTGTTGAGGAGAAAAATATCTATGAATTTTAAACAGGCTTGACCATACCATCTTCAGGGCAAAACGCTTGTCAATGTGTGATCTGAAAATAGTACAATCAAGCACATTGAAAATTCAGCAGTTTTTCTCATAGGAATGGATGTCTTCCTGACAAGTGAACACTGTGCTTTATTTTGGCCTGGGGATTTGTTTTGATAGAAAACTTTATTTGCTCCAAATAAATCTTATAAACTATGAAAATGAAACAGAACTTCAAACGAGGTTAATTTCTATGCAAACTGTACCAACAGCCTAATTGTTATTTATGATTACTCTCTTTGAACTAATAAGATATGATTACAAATCAAGAAAATTCATTGAAGACTTCAAATGTGCCTAATGCTTCCATTAGCACTTATTTTATATCAACCCATGGCTTTAGGCCAGGACAGCAAAAATATTGTGGTCCCATGTGATTTATAGATGAGGAACTACTTACATTCCCTCTGTTATTTTGTTTTGCATGTTTTAAGTTTTTAAAGAATAAAGGTTCGATTGTTTTACAGAATCAAGGAAATTTTAAATATGTTTAATGTTTAGGTATTATCTAATGACAAATATTAATAAAGTTGCAACTTAGGTATAGAGGTAAATATTTTGTAAAAGGGTATAAAGTGCTCACTATTGGTATGTTGAAATGTTAGTACCAAAATATACATCCACTGCCTTATGGTTAAGTGATAAGAAGCATCAAGTTGTAAAATGCAGACAAAACATTACTTAAACTAAAAATAAGCAAGTTTAACAACAGAGAAAAATAAATGAGAGAGAGAAAAGCAAAAATGGCTCTTTGAAAGACATATTTTCCAGAGTGAACAAGGGGGTGATGTAGATAGCATATTTTATGTTCATTTTCTTGCTCATTTGATCTGATGGGGAGAACAATTTTGTCATTCTGGTTAAATCATGTCGTTCTTTGCTCAAATACTACAATGATAAATCTCATTCAGAGTGAAGGCCTGTGCCCTATAATATCTCCAAGTTGTCAAGTTCTGTCTTTGTCTTTTCTTGCATCTCTGAATCAGTTTCCTCTCTGGGTAGCTCTCTCAAGGCATCCTGGCCTCGCCTTGCTGCAGTCTCTCTAGACGCAGCACTTTCTCATAAAAGGTCTTTTGAACTATCCTCTCCTGGCTGAAACTCTCCCCTCCAGAAAGCTGCATGGATAATTAAGTCATTTCTTTCAGGGATGGGCTTAAATATGGCTTTCTGAAGGATATTTTCTTTGCTCTGCCAGGGCAGCAACCCTGCCTGCTATTACCCACTTCCAACTCCTGAATTCACTATTCCTTTTATGCTTCCTTTCTTTTTATCTATAACATTCACATACATCTGACATATTTATACATATAAATTATTTTGTATTTTTTATCTGTTTCTCTAAGACATTAGAGAATATCAGCTTCAGAAATGCTTATTGAAGACAAGTTACTCATCCAATAGTTGGTTACTAATGAAAAAGATTCATATACATCACTGTTTGTGCAACACTTGCCACTTCAAAAAGTATAACTATTTTTCTATTCAAAACAGAAACTTAGAGCAAGAAGTAACAGATAAACATGGTGGTATTGAAAATTAAGATTGTAAATCAAACTCTATACAAGGATTTGTTAAACTCAGACATGGAAACTTTCTTTTATCAAATGTAAAAACACATTTGTTAAGGGCTGAATATTATTTGTGTCTCCTTAAAATTCATGTGTTGAAACACTAATCACCATACTAATCCCCTATTTGGAAATAGGACTGAGCGGAGGTGATTATGTCACAAGGGTGGAGTGGGATCGGTGCCCTTCTTAAAAGATGTGTGACAGGGCTTGCTTCTTCACCGTCCCACTGCCCTGCGAGGATGTGCTAAAAAGATGAATCGGGAAGAGAGTCCTCTCTGAGAACTGAATTGGCCAGCACCTTGATCTTGGGCTTCCATGTCTCAAGAACTGTGAGAAATAAATTTCTTTTGCCTATAATATTTTTGTTATAACATCCTGAACTGACTCATCTATCATTCTTACTCAGAGCTGAACGAGAATGTACTTCAGACGTGAGGAAGGCGGTAAGCAGTAATTTACAGATCTTGGTCGGTGGCTCTTCACTTGGTGCAGTATGTCTCATGTAGTCCTTCCAAAACTCAAGTCTTTCTTCCATTTCCTCTTTCCAGTCCTTTGTGTACAGTGTCAGAGTTTACTCTGAAGCTGCCTGCTTTCCAATATATGTTGCTTCCATGAACCTCTCAAGTTCCTGTACAACGCTCTGTTTTGAATTCAATCTGGACAAATTGCAAGATGAGAAATCTACTCACTTGATAATCATAATTGCTTTCCAGCTCAAATATTCTTCTTCTGCCATCATTTTTAACTAGAGTTTTTCAAAAACTTTTACCCATTTGAAGTATCATTGACAATAATACGAACACTTGATTTTTTGATACCTTCCCATGAAACACTTCCCATAGCAACCAGGCCTCATAATTTCTCCCTTGTCAAAATGGACTTGAAAATTGGGCTTCAAACTCTGAATTTTTACCCACGAATTCACTACCTCTGTGGAATCTTTCTGACATGTGTTAGGGTATGCCTATTATAATGAGTGAGACGCTCAGGTACCATTAAATGTGTTAGCTGCATTTCAACTCTTGGTTTCTATAGAATAAAGTAATACATTATTAGGAAAAAAGTTGTCTCTAACCAGCTCTCTCCATGAGGCAGTGTTCTGTTTCCAGAATACATCAGGTTGAAGTATCATTGATATTCTTCTTACTTATATGCTAAAACCTGCATTTTTCCCCTGTGGTTGTTATGATAAATTAATACAAACTCAGTAGTATGAAACAACAGAAACAGATTCTCTCATGGTTCTGGAAGCAAGAGACTAAAATCAGCATCAGTGGGCTGAAATTAAAGTATTGGCAGGGTCACACTCCCTCTGGAACCTCCAGGGCAGATTCTTTTCCTTCCTTTTAAAATTTCTTTTGGCATTCCTTGGCCTGTGGCTGCATTACTACAATCTTAGCCTTCATCCTCACATTACCTATCTCCTGTTTTGTTGGTGTCTATTTCTATAATAACAGTCCAGAACATCATTCTTTTCTGCCTTACACTTAATGGATTAGATATGGTATTTTCTTTGTAGAGAGTAGCATTTTTCTCTGCCCACAGAGTACACTTGAAAGACTCTCGTTTATGCATTTCCTTTTTCTATCAGTATTTCTAGAACAAACTCTGGAGTTGGGCCATTGGTTTTGTCCACTGGGCAGCCAGTTTAGAGGTCCTGAAATCCAAAGCAGCTTGAGTATATCCAGACTGTTAGTGCTTAGTTTTGAAGGCAGTTTCCCATTGCCTGCAACAGGTATTTTCCTTTCTCTTACTAAAAGTGGTGGCATGAGAGCTATGTCTGTAGGTTATAGCCTTTGTATTGCTTTTGCTTCACCATGTTCTATATTTGTATACAAAATATAGTCCAATAACATAGTAACTTTGTGTTGTCTTATAGCCTCATCTCATGGTTTATAGAATTATTACTTTTATTCATCAAAGGGTTTGATATACATTTCACAATTTTCTTTACATTAATTCGTTTCTTAACTTATGACGTTAGATTTTAAACAATTAATGGAATTAGATTGGAAAATGCTGTGACTCTTTTGTGAGAGCATTCTTTCTTATGTATTGTTTTACAAGGGTGTGACAAACATAAGGACTTTGAAAATATTGATAGCATTCTATTTTTAGATGGGTGCTGAGTGTATTAGCATTTATTTTTATTGTATACTTCCCTGTATATATGCTTTGTATACTTTATTTATTTGTATAACATCTTTTGCAAGTTAAGTAAAGTAAAAATTAATGCACATTTTCGAAAGGTATATCAGCAAGACTTACTGCCATGAGGGAAAAGCCGCCCAGCCTTCTTCACACCCCCAACACCATCACCTTTATTAGACATTCCTGGGGATACAGTGCTCTGTGGGGATTCTCAGCGCTGTCAGCCCTGACAGCTCAGACACTTTTTAACAGTAGTTCCTGTCAGATTTTTCTCCATGGCTTTTTCATCATTGCCTATGCTGATTCTTTGTTTATACAGTTTTCTTTTATGCCTCTTCTCTCATTTCTTAAAAGAAAAGAAATAACATATACAATAATCAATCTAGGGAAAAGGGTAATCATTCATTCTTAGAGATGTGTGAGAAACTCCTATGTACACCTGAAGTGGAGGAGGAAACATTTTAGTGTAGGCTTTTCCCCTACACTAAAATGTCTCAGTAATGTAGGTTTCTATCATTTTAGTCTTGGGATGAGTATAAGTAGAAAATGACAGTTAATTTCTAAATGTTCACATTGGCTGTGTTCACTGTTCTAATGTGCTAATCTTTCTAAATAAGAATATTGAACATGCCCATACACTACAAAACACTGAATTTAGTTTAAAAGTTATGAAAAATTAAGAAAATCTCTAACAGGAAATATAGCCCCATTTGTGCAGAATTTTAGTCTTAATAACCTTTTGAGGTTAAAACACACGGAGTGAACATTGGTCAAGAAATAATGCCACAATTTGTAAAGAGGAATGAACTCCTTTTAGAAGCAGGTATTAATGGCAGAAAGGAAATGAGAGAAAATTGTATGGAAAAGTTTCCCTTGTAAGGGAGAGGAAGAACACCAATAAAACAGAACATGTGAAATAATTTGAAAATTAATTTGATATTAAAGCTAATAAATCTTCTTGCTTCTCTATTGGCTGTTTGCTTTATCTTCCACTTTTTTTCTAGATTTGTATTTACCTTTTTAGATTCTCTAAAATAATTACTGTATTTGAACAAAGTAAATTTTATGTTTCTCAGCAGCTTTATCAGATTGAGATTTACAGTGGATAAGAAGAAAATATCTTTATAAGATAATTATTACATAATTTAGGCATCTGAATCCTCTGCCTTCCTGAATTAGAACCTAGCTCTTATGTCCTACCTCCCACAGGTATAGAATTGAAAAATATGGAAATTGCCATATTTCCTCCATAGGACAACCTCCATAACTGAAAAGTTGTCAAAAATCAGTAAAATATCTATGTTTATTATCTTATAGACATTACTCAGGAAAACATTACACATTTACTGGCCAAAGATTATAATTTACACAGAATTGAACAGAAATTCATTAAAAAGTCATTAAGAATTTTCATTACTTCAGCACAATATAATCAGTAGCTTTTCTTAGTGCAACACATTCATTCTCAACAGCAGTGATATTGTCTACAGTGAAACAAAAACAATTTTTAATATATAAAAATGCATCATGCTATATATAAAGTGCAGATATACATACAGACATCCACAGATATAATTATATCTGAGGTATTAAAATTTCAGGAGGATAGCATAAGGAAAAAAACTTTTCCTTAAAATGTGGCTTGGCAGGAGGATAATAATGAAAACAAGTCGAGCCCCTAGTGTAACACAATGTAAAGTAAAGGGATAGGTCTGGTTCAGTGTCTCATGCCTGCAATTCTAGTGCTCTGGGAGGCAGAGGTGGATGGTTTGCCTGAGCTCAGGAGTTTAACACCAGCTTAACCAAGAGTGAGACCCTGTCTCTCTAAAAATGGAAAAACTAGGCAGGCATTGTGGTGGGCAACTATACTCCCAGCTAGCCAGAGGCTGAGAGAGGAGGATCACATGAGCCTAAGAGTTTGAGGTTGCTGTGAGCTGTGACATCACGGTACTCTACCCAGAGTAAATGAGTGCAACACTGTCTCAAAAAAAAAAAAAAGGTAAAGAAATAATATATATATATATATATATATATATTTTTTTTTTTTTGCAGTTTTTGGCCAAGGCTGAATTTGACCTTACCACCTCCAGCATATGGGGCGGGCACCCTACTCTTTTGAGCCACAGGCACTGCCTAAGAAATAATAATTTTTTAATGTACTCATATAAGATAGTTATTTTTAATATGTATTTATCACAAGAAGTACACTAATTGACAGGCAAGTGCTGTTGGTAAACAATTTTCTGTAAGTCGCTCCCATTTTTGCACATTTCATGAACAGGTGCAGGCCAACATTTTTTCTATGGTGTAGTATCAAGGCTATATATATATAGTGAATAGCCTTAAAATATGTGAAGAGTGTTTCCTTTGAAGCAATGGGTTAACATATTTGCTACTCTTAGTAAAATTTTCAGGTTCTCTCACCTGACAGTCCTCCTCCTGTATCGCAGCCTATTGTCTGTGAAATTGTCAACTGGCAATTTTAGTTTTATTGTGTGGATGTTGGGGCTGAGGAAATTGGTGCCATTTAAGAAATTGTCGACACTTTAGCTTATGCTATTGCTGTGAATAATAAAGTCCTTTTTCCTCTAACCCCAGAATCTCGTGTCTTCTGATAGCATCCATCTATCAGGGACAGACTAACTTGTTAGCTTGAATGTAAGGTAAATTCCTAGACTTTGTTAGTCTTAAATTTAAGAATAGGATTTAATGCAAGAAATGTCCTTTATAATTGCCTATAGTAGTAAAGGAATAATTTTGGTGACAGAATAATTGCATCACAGGCCAATTTTTCAATATTTTATTTTTCTTATATGAACAAAAGAATATAGTAATCCATCAATAACTATAATAGTTATTTGTACATGTAACTTTTACTAAAAACTATTGTAAGCCTTCATATCATTGTTTATTGTTTTGTAATACATTATTCAGATTTAATTTCCTGACTTTTAAATATTTAATATCTATTTTATCACCAAAAAAGGATTTGAGCAGTCTAAAAATAATTGCTGATATATATGTTTCAAATTGTTCACCATGAGTGAAGATCATTTTCTATCCTCTCCAATATAGGGAGAATCATGCTCCAAGTTTACTGTCCCATCAGCTTTTTCTAGCTGCCTAATTGGTAATCACCAAACTTAGATTTCTTATGTCAAGAAAAATTTTATTTTATTGCTATAGAATTTTCTGCTGCAATGATCCCACTTGTCTTCACTTGTGTCAAATTCTGTAATAGTTATTCCCATGACAGGGTTCATAGGGGCTTTTCTATTAAGTTGAATTCAGAAGTCAAGTTTCCCTTAGGGATTACTGGATGCCAAGCTGACAAAATACCAGAGAGATTTTATTTCATTTTTTAGTATTCTTTTTAGGCTGTTTCTATTTTCTTTTTATCCCATTCCTCTTTTTTTGACATACACCAAAAATTATATTTTAAAATTTATATAAAACTTAGACATGCATAACCTTATATTAAACTGATTTCTTATTATATTAACTAGGGGGATTTTAAATAGAAAATGTTTAATAGAAATAATATGGGTTATTATTGCATTTCCATGAGTTTCTTTTCTTTTCTATTTTATTATTCTGATTAAAACCATTACATTAAAATTCTTTATTTCAAATAAGCATATAGCTACCACTTAACACTGCACCTAAGCAGTGTCTGTACCTAAATATTCTGAGGGCTTTATAAGACAACTACATAAACTTTTCTCATATATGAGTTTTTCTTTGTCTTGGGAGAATGCAATTGAATTCTAATCACAGTCAGAGATACATCTTCCTGCTTAATTTTCTTGCCACAATCTCACCTTGTGTTTTACTTGTCTCCTTTACCATATCTCTACAAATAAATAAGATTTTATTCTCTTTCCTAGCCCTTTTCTGTTCCATCTTTGTCTCTCTACTTCTGCTTATGGTGGTTAGGGTCAGGTAGGTAGAGTAATTTGTTCCATAACTCTTACTCATGTAGAACCAATAGATACACATATTGTATAAAATGAAATGGTCTAAGAAAAAACTAGTACTGTGCTTACTTGTATGAGTTTCTTAGTGAAATGATTACAGAGAATGAGTTGCAGACTGATCGCTTATAGCAAGTGGTGTCTAATTACTCCAACTTACTTCCTCTCATCCAAAGACAAAAAAAATGGCAGGGGAAGTGAGACCGAGAGAAGGAAAGGAGACACATCACTGTCATGAAGTACAAGGGGGGGACCAATACATATTCCTTTTCTTTCTATATCAGTAGTCTAGTCTCACTGTCTGAAGAAAATGATATGGAGCACTGAAGCTTTTACCTAATTTTACATTGACTATGAGTTCACAAGTTTTTCACAGAAATTAGAGTGGATCACAGAAGAGATTTTCACTGGGAATTTATCACCAATGATTTATATTAAGAGTAAGAAAAATAGTCTGTTTTCTTTTTCAAATTCAAAATAGTGATTTTCAAAATTTTTATTACTTTACTGAAATCAAAAGATTCAGTAGACCAACCTTTACAGTGGGACTGTGGTCACTAAATTGGGGAACCCAAATGTGACAGGAGTATTTGTATCCCTGGGAGGCCAAGGGCAAGTGTCAGCACTCAGTCTCCAAAAGTATGAGAATTGTGGTTACCACATGGACAGCAGAATCAAAGCCACATTGGGTTAGTGCCCACTGGTGTGGGCTAGTTGATCACAGTGTTCCTAGAAATGAGATAGGAACCTTCAAAAATTCTTAATTAATCTGTGTTTGCAGAAAAGTTCTAGGTTGAGTAAATAACTTATAAATAGTATAGCCCTCACTTGAGATATTACACAAACCCAAAATTACTTGAAGGACCTCAGTACCCTAACAAAAATTTTTATCATTAATCTTTATCTCAGTCTTCCCCAAAGCAACCTATCGCCTCTTAAAAGCCAACCCTTTCTAGGACTGACAAAATTGCATTGGCTCTGAACTGAATTGATTGCAGGAAAACCAAAATATTGTCATGGTATACTAGTCAGAATATCCATTATGGTAACCACAATCCTCACATTTTTTGGAGATTGAGTGCTGACACTTGCCCCTGATGAAGACAGACAAATGGCTTGTACAAACATTTGAAAAAATGTTCATCGATCCTGATTATCAGAGAAATGCAAGTCAAAACCACCCTAAGATGTCACCTAATCCCAGTGAAAATAGCCTGCATCACAAAGTCTCAAAGCTGCAGATGCTGATGTAGATGTGGACAGAAGGGGACACTTTTATATTGCTGATGGGACTGAAAACTAATACCACCTTTTTGAAAGGAAGTTTGGAGAATCCTCAAAAATCTCAAATTAGACATCCCACATGATCCTGCAATCTTATTACTAGGCATCTACCTAGAAGGAAAAAAAAATCCTTTTATCATAAGGACACGTGCACTAGACTGTTTACCCAAAGTTCAATTTACAATCCCCAAATGTGGAAACAAGCTAAATGCCCAATCAGGAATGGATTAACAAGCTTTGGTATATGTATACCAGGGAATACTATTCAGCCATTAGAAAAGATGGAAACTTTCCATCTTTTGTAGTAACCATGATGGAGGTGGAATACATTCTTCTTAGTAAAGCACTACAAGAATGGAGAAGTACAAATCCAACGTACTCAATTCTAATATGAAGGCAGTAGGTGATCTAATACAAGGGGTTTGGTAGGGGAATGACTGATCAGGGTGATGGGGGGGTCATGGTGTATGACATACCTTTGGGTGGAACACAATTATGTGAAGGACTTTACCTAACAATTGCAATTGATGTAAGTAATTATTTGCACCCTCAATGAATCCCAAATAATAAAAAATAAATAAAAAATAAACTTTAATATATCAAAATTAATTTGTTGGCTTGTTACATATTTTAAAGCATCATTTTCAATTATGTATAGTTAAATTGCAATAACCACATTTTATCCCCACTCATTTAAATTGTTATATCTCATATAAAATTCATTATTTTTTATTAAATCTTAACTGTGTACATTAATGCATTTATGGAGTACAAAGTGCTGATTTTATGCACAATTTGGAATGCTTACATCAAACTGGTTAACACACCTTCACCTCACTTACTTATTTGTTGTGGTAAGATATTTATACTCTAATCTTAATAGTTGTGAAATATACCCTTGCATTATGCACATTAGGTGAGGTCCCACCAAATACTGTCCCTCCTCCTGGCTGCTCCCCTCCCCTCCCCTCCTCTTCCCTCCTTCTTTCTGAACTATAGTTTTGTTTTATCATTTGTATGAAAGTGTGGATGATTATATATTGGTTTTATAATAGTATTGAGTAGAATGGATACTTTTTCTTCCATTCTTGGAAATACTTTACCCAGAAGAATGTGTTCTAGCTCCATTCAGATAAACATAAAAGATGTAAAGTCTCTATCTTTTAGCAGAGAGAGGGAAGGAGAAAGGTGGGTGGGGTCTTGGTGTGTGCCACACCTTTTGAGGGCAAAACACTATTGTAAGAGGGACTTTACCCAAAAAATGCAACCAGTGTAACATGGTTTCTTGTACCCTCAATGAATCCCCAACAATAAAAAAAAAGAAGAAAAAAATTTATAAAATTATAACTGTGTACATTAATGCACTTAAGGGGTACAATGTGCTAATTTGATGTACAGTGTGGAAAATTTACATTAAACTTGTTAACATAACCATCACCTCACTTACTGATTTGTTATGGTAAGAAATTTATTCTCTACTCTTAATACATTTAAGATGTATCAATGCATTATGTACAATAGATGAGGTCACACCAAATGCCCTCTCTCCTACTGGCCTCCCTCCTTCCCTCCTCTCTCTCTCCTCTTCCCTCTTTCTTTCTGGACTATAGTTTTGTTTTATCATTCATATGAATGTATATGTGATTATATATTGATTTCACAATAGCTTGAGTACATTGGATAATTTTTCTTCCATTCTCGAGATACCTTACTAACAAGAATATGTTCGAGCTCCATCCAGGTAACATAAAAGATATACAATCACCACTTTTTATGGCTGCATAGTATTCCATGTTATACATAAACCACAGTTTGTTAATCCGTTTATGGGTCAATAGGCACTTGGGCTGCTTCCATGATTTGGTCATTATGAATTGGGCTGCAATGAACATTGTGGTACAAATGTCTTGGTTGTAAACTGATTTTTGGTCATCCGGGTATATAACTCTTAGAGGAATTGCAGGATCAAATGGCAGGTTTACTTTTAGTTCCTTGAATATTCTCCAAACCTCTTTCCAAAAAGGATGTATTAGCTTGCATTCCCCCCAGCAGTTTAGAAGTGTTCCCTTCTCTCCACATCCATGCCGACATATGAAGTTTGGGGATTTCACGATGTGGACTAATCTAATGAAGTTAGATGATATCTCAAAGTGGTTCTAATTTGTATTTCTCTGATGATTAAAGATGACGAGCATGTCTTCGTGTGTTTGTAGACTATGCACCTGTGTTTTTCAGACACTTCTGTTCAAGTCTTTTGCCCATAAGGAAATGAAGTTATTTGTTCTTTTCTTATTGATTAGTTTGAGTTCTCTGTGGATTCTACTTTTCAGATCCTTGTTGGAATCATAACCTGCAAATATCTTCTTGCATTGCTTTACTTACTGTGTGCTTGACTGTGCAGAAGCTTTTTAGTTTGATCAGATCCCAATAATATATTTGTGGTGTTGCTTCAATTGCAAGGGGTTCCTCCTCATAAAAATTCTGCCAGGCCAATTTCTTCAGTTGTTTTCCTTGCACTCTCTTCTATTTTTAGTATTTTTATAGTTGTATGCCTTAAGTTTAAATCTTTTATCCAGTGAGAATCAATTTTTGTTAATGGTGAAAGGTGAGGTCCAGTTTCGGTCTTCTATAGGTTGCTAACCAGGTCACCCAGCACCATTTGTCAAATAGGAAATCTTGACTCCAATTAATGCTTTTGATAGGCTTATCAAAGATCAAAGGATGATAAGTGGCTGAGTTCATCTCTTGATTCTCTGTTCTGCTCTATATATCTACCTTTCTATTTTTGTGCCAGTACCATGCTGTTTTGATCATTATAGATTTATAGTATAGCCTGAAGTCTGGTAATGTGATGCCTCCTGAATTTTTTTTTTTTATTTCTGAGTAACATCTTGACTATTCAAGTTTTTTTCCTGATTCAATATAAAATGAACTATGATTTTTTAAAGCTCTTTAAAGTATGACAATGTGCTTTAATAGGAATTGCATTAAATCTATAGATTGCTTTGAGTAGTACAGATATTTTAACAATGTGGATTGTTCTCAGCCACAAGCATGGTATGTTTTTCCATTTTTTAACATCTTCAGCTATTTCTTTTCTCAGAGTTTCATAATTCTTTTTATAGAGATCTTTCATGTCCTTTGTTAGGTAAATTCCCAAATATTTCATCTTCTTTGGCACTACTGTAAAAGCAATAGAGTCATTGACTATTTTTTCAGCTTGGCTATTGTTGGTGTATATAAAAGCTACTGATTTGTAAGTATTGATTTTGTATTCTGAGACTCTGCTGTATTTCTTGATTGCTTCTAAGAATTTTGTAGTTGAGTCCCTGGTGTATTCCATGAATAAGATCATGTCATCTGCAGAGTGACAGTTTGATATCCTTTGAACCTAAATGGATACCCTGGGTTGCCTTCTCTTGCTTAATTGCGATGGCTAAGACTTCCACTGATATGTTCAATATCAAATACGACAAATGGCATTCTTGTCCAGTTCCAGATCTGAGTGGAAATGTTTATAATTTTACTCTATTTAATTGGCTGTGGGTTTGCAGTAGATAGCCTCAATCAGTTTTAGAAATGTCCTGTCTAAGCCTATCTTCTTAAGTATTCTGACCGCTGAGTATTATCAAAAGCTTTTCCTACATTAATTGAGAGAATCATATGGTCTTTGTTTTTTATGTGATGTACTATATTTATAGATTTATGTATGTTAAACCAACCTTGAAACCCTGGGATAAAACCAACTTGATCATGGTGCAGATTTTTTTTGATGTGCTGTTGAATTCTGTTTGCTAGGATCTTATTAAGTATTTTTGAATCAATATTTATTAATCATATTGATCTATATTTCCCTTTCTTTCTTAGGTCCTTTCCTGGTTAGGGGATCAGGATGATATTTTCTTCATAGAATATGTTGGTAAGTATTCCTTCTTTTTGTGTGCCTTGGAAAAGGTTATGTAATATAGTACCACTTTAAAGATGGTACTCTTTAAAGATTTAGCAGAATTCTGATGTGAAGCCATCTGGTCCTGGACTTTTCTTTTGGGGGGGATATTTTGTATATTTGATGCTATTTCAATGCTTGATATAGGTATATTCTAAATATCTAAATCTTTCTGCCTTAGGAAGGTTTCATGTTTACATGTTTCTAGATATTAGTCCATTTCTTTCAGAAATTTTCGTATTTCTCAGAAGAGAGTTTTTTGTAGTAATCATGGAGGATTTTTTTAATTTCTGAGGTGTCTTCTGTTATTTTTCCTTTATCGTTACTGACTGATGATCTTGGAGATTTTACTTTTCTGTTTCTGGTTAGGATAGCCAAAGTTTTATCAATTTTGTTAATCTTTTAAAAAAACCAACTTTTTGTTTAGTTGATTTTCTAAATTTTTTTTGTTGTTTTTGTTTTCAATTTCATTTAATCTGCTCTAATTTTGGTCTTTTCTTTTCTTCTGCTGGGTTCATGGTTGGAATGTTCTTCCGTTTCCAGTTGAGATGACCAATTAACTTAACTTCTTATCTTTCTGTTTTCTTGATGAAGGCTTCCAATGCTGTAAATTTCCCTTTTAGGACTGCCTTTGCAGGATTCCACAGGATTTTTATTTATTTTATTTATTTATTTTTATTTTTTTAGAGACAGAGTCTCTCTTTGTCATCCTCAGTACAGTGCTGTGGTGTCACAGCTCACAGAAACCTCCAGCTCCTGGACTTAGGAAATTCTCTTCCCTCAGCCTCCTGAGTAGTTGGGAATATATGCAACCACCACAACACCCAGCTACTTTTTTGTTGTAGTTTGGCTGGGTCCAGGTTTGAGCCCACCATCCTCGGTATACGGGGCCAACGTCTACTCACTGAGTCACGGCCCGATCCTACAGGTTTTGATAATTTGTGTCTTCATTGTCATTTTGTTCTAAAAATTTGACGATTTCCTTCTTCACTTCATCTTTGACTAAACTAACATTCAGCATAAGGTTGTTAAGTTTACCTGGCTTAGTTTGAGTATGAGGGTTCCTATTGTTGTTGAGTTCATCTTTTATTCTGTGGTGTTCTGAGAAGATATAAGGAGTAATTTCTATTTTTTTAAATTTGCTGAGGTTAGACTTGTGTTCTAAGATATGATACATTTTGGAGGATAATTTATGGGCTGATGAGAAGAATATATAATCAGTGTTGGTAAGATGAAATGTTCTGTAGATGCCTGTTAAGCCACTAACAGGCTTTCTGTTTGAGTTTACTTTGGTGATAGAACATTGTGCAGATCATTAGAAGGATGGGTCTGAGAATTCCCTGGAGAGCTGGTTTAGTTATGGCAAATTTCTTCAACATGTGTAAGTCATTAAAGTATTTGATTTCCCCATCGCAAATGAAACTCAGTTTAGCTAGATATAGGATCCCGGGCTGAAAGTTCTTTTCTTTTAGGAGAGTGAATTTCGATGACCATCCTCTTCTGGTTTGAAAAGTTTTGGCTGAGAGATATGCAGTCATACTGATATTTTTCCCCTTGTAGGTTATACTTTTCATATGTCTGGCTGCTTACAGAATTTTCACCTCCATATTAACTTTGCAAATTTAATTACAATGTGTCTAGGAGAAGCTTTATTTGGAGTGAGTCTTCTTGGGGTTCTGAAACTCTTTCCTATCTGAATTTCTGTATCTTTTGCAAAGTTTTGGAAATTGTCCTCCATAATATCTTGAAGTAGAACATCTGTACCTTTAGGACCATCCTCTTCTTCAGGAATTCCTATAAGATTAATGTTTGATCTTTTGGAGTGGTCCCACAACTCTCTCAGGTAACGATCCATTATTGCTCTCCATCTCTCTACCTCTTTGAGTATTTGGAAGCATTCAAAAGCGTTGTTTTCAATTTCAGATATCCTTTCTTTTGCCTTCTCCACTCTATTACTGAGGGATTCTACTGTATTTCAAAGCTCCTCCAGTAGTTTTTTATATCCTCAAGCTCTGTTATCTCATTTCTCATTGTGTTCATATCCTTGGAGATTTTGTCTTTGAATGCATTGATTTCTTGAGACATTTACACAAATCTTTGGATTTCTATTTCCATTTTTTTCTCCATTCTTTTCATTTTTTTAGCCATCCATATTCGGCATTCTGTTTCTGACATTTCAACCATTTGTTTATGAATGGCGTCTTCTGGCATATCTCCTTTGTTATTCTTTGGGGAGTTGATCTACTCTGATTATTCATGTTACCAGAGTTCTTCCGCTGGTTCCATCCCATGATTATTTTTCATTTTGGCTAGTGAAACTGGTAGGATGAAATTGGATTGAGAGTGCTATGAGTTATAGTTAACCAAAGAGCTAGGACTGGTGACTATGGATTTTCCTCTCAGTTTTGGAAAGGGCCTTTTCAGTCCTGCAGCTAGAGACTCTGAATATCTGACTGGTGTGATGGGATTACATGGCTGGCTCTGTCTTATATTCAGCCAGCCTCTATCCAATCCTAGTGAATTGGCAAATTTCGCCTGAAATCTCACCTGGGGAGAGATACAAGCAAAGAATACACCCTACCCCCCCCACTCCAGTGACAACTGGAAGAGGAGAATCAGTGCCTTGTACTACAACACAACTAAGGCTCAACCTTGGAGGGTCCCCAGGTGGCCAGCCTAAGTCAAGAGTTCCAAAACAATTGTCTAAGGCAGTATAATCACTGCTCAACTGGGAGAAGTTCAAAAGGACTCCAGCAACCAGACACCAGGAATCCACTGGCAGCTCTGTCCAAAAAACCTGAGAGGCTGGAATGTGGCTCTTTTGGGTGCTTAATAAAATCAGGAAGGCCTGCCCAGCCAAAGAGTCAGTCGAGGGAGGTTGGCGCCTCATTCCCTACCTTACACCATAGCCACACGCCCTACCAGTAACCCCACAGGACTGTGGCCTGTTTCCCTCCAATGAGCAAGTGTGCGAGGGATATGCGCCTGCCAGAGTCAAAGAGGAGTCTGTGTCACTTCAGCCACTACACTCTGCCACCAATAGATAACCTGGAGGGGCTCACAGTCAGCTCCCTCCATTGTCTAACAGAAAATGGGGAGTTTACCACCAGATTCTGTCCCTAGCCTGCAGTTACCATGGTGGCATATATTTCTCTCACACAGCGTCTGCACCTTTGCCCTAGCTGCAGTCCACCTCTGGTACCCCTGTGGGGCCGAAGTCCAGCTTCTTCTGATGTTCAACTGAATTGGGAAGTGTCTCTCCAAAATCTGACTCTGGTGGCAGCACCACTGCTGCCACGGTACCAGTCCCTGGGCAGGTTGGTGTGCCAGTTGCCAAGCCATGCTTGTTGTATTGCCACTGTTGAGCGCCTGTGGATTCTGCCTCACCATCTCCAGGCACTTTGGTGGTGCTATGCCATTCCCCTCCATCCCTGCATCTCCCAACTTCCGCTTGAGTCACAGTCTCAGTGCAGCTACACTGAGCTCTATGCTATTCCTAGCCCTCACAAGTTATCACCAGACACTCTGGGCTCTTTAGCACCTCACTGCTAAGTGAGGGGGGAAGGGTGGACTGGGAATTCAGAATTCTGGGAAAAATATTTGTTCAACTCTTATGACAGGGAAGGGAATGCCCAGGCTCACAGGCAGGACCTCTTTGGAGAAGGAGTCTGGAGTTCAGCAACTCTCTACCGTGGAGCAAAATTAGAGGTCTTCTGCTCACTTCTTGCTTGTAGAGAGCACACAGCAAGCCACTCTTTTGAGGGAGGAGACTCTCATCCTCTTGGGGATGAGTTTTGTACCTGAGGTTTGTTTCCTGGGAGTTGCAGCTTGCCTCAGCAGGGATGAGGAGCATTCATCAATCTTCTCTCTCAGCTCAGCTCCCAATCTTCAGCTTCATGAGTTAATTTTGTCTATTTTCTCTCCCTCTGGATGGGGGCTTCTCTTGAAATGTGGCTCCAATTGGCCATCTTACCTCCCCCCAATTCATTATTATGCAAAAATATTTTAGTTTATATCAAGGATAACTTAGAGAGTTTTTTTTACAAAGACAAAAAACAAAAAAACAAAAAACAAAAAACAACCCAAAGGCTATCTTTCATTCCTTTAACTGCCTATGTTCCTCTGTCAAAGATCAGTTGATTATAATTGTATGGGTCTATTTCTAAGCTCTCTATTCTATTCCACTCATAAATTTCTTTCTTTCTTTCCTTCTTTCTTTCTTTCTTTCTTTCTTTCTTTCTTTCTTTCTTTCTTTCTTTCTTTCTTTCTTTCTTTCTTTCTTTCTTTTTGTTACCAATATTATCATGGCTTTATAATAAGGCTTAAAGTTGTTTATTGTTTTCCAGTTCTCTGACTGTTCATTTTCTTCAATGTTGTGTTGGTTATTCTGTGTCTTTTGCCTTTTCACATAAATGCTAAAATTCATGTGTTGATATCCACACAATAACTTGCTGGAATTTTGGCTTAAATTGTGTCAAATCCTCATATCGAGTTAAGAAGAACTGACATCTAAATGGTACTGAGTCATCCTACCCATCACCATGGGGTTTCTCTCTATTTACTTATTTTTTTAATTTTGCTTATTTATTTTTTTGAGACACAGTCTTATTATATTGCCCTTGGTAAAGTGCTGTGGGGTCACAGATCACAGCAACCTCAAACTCTTGGGTGTAAGCCATTCTCTCTACTCAACCTCCCAAGTAGCTGGGACTACAGGTGCCTGCCACAACACCCCACTTTTTTTTTTTTTTTTTTTGGTTACAGTTGTTATTGTTGTTTAGCAGACCTGGGCCTGGCTTGAACCCACCAGCCTCGGTATATGTGGCTGGTGCCCTACTCACTGAGCTATGGGCACCAATCCTCTCTATTTATTTTTGATCTTTGACTTTTTTTTTAACAAGTGAACAGTTTATTAAGAATTAAACAAAGGTATGATGTGATACAGTACAAGCAAGACATTCAAGATAGGTATAATAGTACTACTCACACAAAAACTTAAATTTCACCTCAAGAAAAAAAATCACAAAAGACAAAAGAGAAAGCAATTTCACTGTTATAAGGTAAGATATTTCATGCAAAGTATTAACTCTGCCCCCCCAAAGCCCAACCTCCCAACAAACAAAAAACTATCTGGAAATACTGCTATGCTAACTTATTAACCACAGTATAATCATTCATAGGAAAACAGTAATTAAGCAATGAATTGAATTAAATACAAAGTTCAAACTGTCATAAACTCATAGACCACAATGATTTTACAAAACAAGCAATTCCAGAAATCTTATAAACAATGAAAGAAATATTTCAATATCATTCTACTTGATCTGGATATACCTGATATTGAAATTGGAGAAAATACATTGTTATAAAGAGAAATTGCAAACATGTTTCACTTATAGATGAGGATGCAATATCCTAAACAACATACTGACAAGTTGAATTACATGATTAATGTTTAAATAATATACTTTAGTCAGAATTGAATCCAATTTATATGAAAGTTAGACACTATTTTCTTTTCTTTTTTTTTTTTTTTTTTTTTGGTTTTCTTTCCCTCGCCCCCTCCCACCTTCTCTGTCTGCCCTCTCCTTCCCCTATGCCCCACCGTATAATTCATTGTCATTAATTGTCCTCAAATCAAAGTTGAATGCATAGGATTCTTGATTCTCCATTCCTGTGATGTTTCACTAAGAATAATATGTTCCACCTCCATCCAAGTTACTACAAATGCAACAAAGTATCCATTATTTTTGATGGCTGAGTAATATTCCATTGTATACATATACCATAGCTTACCAATCCACTCCTGGGTTGAAGGACATTTAGGCTGTTTCCACACTTTAGCAATTGTAAATTGGGCAGTGATAAACAGCCTTGTATAAATGTCTTTATAATAAAAGTTTTTGTTTTTTTCTTCTGGATAGATGCCCAGCAATGGGAGTGCAGGATCAAACGGGAGGTCTAGGTTGAGTTCTTTGAGCTTTCTCCATACTTCGTTCCAAAAAGGTTTTATTAGTTTGCAGTCCCACTAGCAGTGTAAAAGAATTCCTTTCTCCCCACATCTGTCCCCACATCTCTGCAATCTTGAGATTTTGTGATATAGGCCATTCTCACTGGAGTTAGATGGTATCTTAGGGTGGTTTTAATTTGCATTTCTCTAATAATTAAGAATGATGAGCATTTTTTCAAGTGCTCTACTAGCTCCATTTGTCTGTCATCTTTAGAGAAAAATCTATTCATCTCTTTCCCCCATTGATGTATAGAATTGTTGTTTTTTTTTTCTTGTAGATTAATTGAAGTTCTATATAGATCCTGGATATTAAACTTTTGTCAGATTCAAAATATGCAAATATCCTTTCCCATTGGGTAGGTTGTCTATTTGCTTTGTTTCCTTGGCTGTACAGAAGCTTTTCAGTTTAATTAAGTCCCATTTGTTTATTGTTGCAGTTGTTGCTATTGCCATGGCAGTCTTCCTCATAAAGTCTTTCCCCAGGTCATTCCTTTATTCATTTTGAATCAATCTTTGTAAGTGGAGAAAGGTGCACATCCACTTTCAGTTTTTTACATAGGGATATCCAATTCTCCCAGCACCATTTATTGAATAGGGAGTCTTTCGCCCAGGGAACCCTCTTGTTTGGTTTATTGAAGATTAGACAGCTATAAGTTGTTGGTTTCATTTCCAGGTTTTCTATACAATTCCAAGTATCTGATACCCCCAGCTTTGTTTTTATTACTAAGAACTGCCTTAGCTATACAGTTATTTTTCTAGTTCCATACAAAGCGCAGAATCATTTTTTCCAGGTCTTGAAAGTAGATGTTGGTATTTTAATAGGGATGGCATTGAATCGGTAAATTACTCTGGGAAGTAAAGACATTTTAACAATATTAATTCTTCCCAACCATGAGCATGGTATGTTCTTCCATTTATTCAAGTCCTCTACTAGCTCCTTTCTTACAGTTTCATAATTTTCTTTATAGAGGTCTTTCACCTCTTTTGTTAGATATATTCCTAAGTATTTCATTTTCTTTGAGGCTATGGAGAAGGGAGTCGTGTCTGTGATTAACCTCTCATCTGGACCATTGTTGGCATATACAAAGGCAACTGACTTATGGACATTGATTTTATATCCTGAGACATTGCTGTATTTTTTGATGACTTCCAGGAGTCTAGTAGTTGAATCTTTGGGGTTCTCTAAGTATTAGATCATATCATCAGCAAAAAGGGAGTGTTTGACTTCCTCTACACCCATCTGTATGCCCTTTATTTTCTTGTCTTGTCTAATAGTATTGGCTAGAACTTCCAGCACTATGTTGAATAGCAATGGTGACAGAGGACTGCCTTGTCTGGTTCCAGTTCTAAGAGAAAAAGCTTTTAGTTTTTCTCCATTCAGTAAAATATTAGCTGTGGGTTTGTCATAGATAGCCTCTATCAGTTTAAAGAATGTGCCACCTATACCTATGCTCCTCAGTGTTCTAATTAGAAAGGGATGCTGGATTTTATCAAATGCTTTTTCTGCATCGATTGAGAGGATCATATAGTCCTTGGTTCTGCTTCTGTTTATACGGTGAATAACGTTGATGGACTTTCGAATATTAAACCAACCCTGCATCCCTGGGATAAACCTACTTGATTGTGATGTATAACTTTTTTGATGATAAGCTGTAATCTGTTAGCCAAGATTTTGTTGAGAATTTTTGCATCAATATTCATTAGTGAAATTGGTCTAAAGTTCTCCTTTTTAGTTGGGTCTTTACCTGGTTTTGGT
>CAUYON010029587.1:0-44071 GCA_963573935.1 Arctocebus calabarensis
CAGAGCCTCAAGCTGTCACCCTGGATAGAGTGCTGTGGCATTACAGCTCACAGCAACCTCCAATTCCTGGGCTCAAGTGAGTCTCCTGCCTCTGCCTCCCAAGTAGCTGGGACTACAGGCGTCCACCATAACGCCCGGCCATTTTTGGTTGCAGCCGTCATTGTTTGTTTGACAGGCCCCGGGCTGGATTCAAACTGCCAGCTCAGGTGTACATGGCTGGCACCATAGCTGCTTGAGCCACGGACCCTGAGCCTTGAGCTTAGCTTTTTAAGCTTTCCACTCATGCAACTTCAATGGAAATGTCCTGAGGAAAAGAGTCAGTGGGTTTTATTGCAGGCTGTAGTAGGACTTCACTGTTTTTCCAACGTAGCTTCCTAGCCTACTAAAACTCAGCAAGAGTCTTGTGAGGAGAATAGACTCTATGGTTGAAGCTCTAGTTTCTAATCTGTTCTGCCAGCCATGATTAACCAACAAAAGTTTTCTCCCCATCCCCAACCTCATAGTGTTCTCCTGCTTAGAGTCTGTTTATGCTTTCACAAAAGAAACCCGCAAATAGGCATATTCTCCTAGGAAAAGGAGATTACTCTTCGGTGACTAAGTAGCTCCCTTAACTCTCTCATTCCTGCACATGGCTATGATGCCAACAATAGGGTATTCCCCAGTGTATTCCCACTCTTTTCCCCATTATGGCAAATTTGGAGAAGGAGTTGTATCATGTTTCAAATGATCAAAGAGCCAATAGCCAAGGGTCACTTTTAGTTACAGATTTCTAATTCCTTAAAATGTAGTTCCAAGATGGGAGATATTTCGTAAAATTCTAGGGCTATAGATCCCAATTTCTCTGTTCCTTTCCCTTTCTTGACTGCAGTCTTGGGTTAGAGGGAAGAAACTGGGAAGCTCTATATGGCAATAAATATAAGTGAGTTTCTATAGGCCTAAAGATAATAGATGGTGTATTCATTTTTAGGTTAATATCATTGTAATTCCATTATATCTGTTCCTTATGCTTCTTACAAACCCATGATCTTAATTACAAGTTATTAAATAGTTACCAAGTGTCAGGCATTATATTGGCTCCTTCTTGTGGGCAATACAGTATTCCTCATTATCATCTTATGAGGTAAATACCATTTCCTAATGAGCTAGGATTTGAACCCAGGAAATATGTCATCAAGACTCAAGTTTTTGCCTTGTAAGCTATAATGCCTCCTATTATATTAGACCATATAACACAAAGTCAATCAGCCATTGTCTGGAGGAACAAGGATGAGTCAGATACTAAAATTAGGACATGGTTTCTAAGTTGCATGCCAGAGCAGGTACTGAGGGTTTTCAATAGAGAAAAGGGACTGGTGAATGCTGTTCAGAGGAATGGAATTGACTCACATGACTGGGGAATACAGAGCGAGGGGGCGGGATTAGTGGCAAGAGGTAGGCCTGTAGGCTGTGGGCTGTGAGATAATGAACTATGTGAAGACTTGGGGATTCGTTTCACGGACAATTTGTAAGCCACTGGGTTGATGCAGTGGGGGGACCTGTACTGTTTATAGGAAGGAGAGTAGATATTAGGGAGGTCAAATTGCAGACAGAAAAGCAGAATGGTGAGAAGCCCTTAGCAGAAATTGAGATCAGCATGAAGTTAAATATTTCAACCACAGTTGCAATGGTGGCATTAGTTGAACTGATTCAACAACTATTTAGAATTTAATACTGAATGACCTTGTGTTTAATTGGGTAAGGGGGATAAGAGAGGGAGGCTAAATAAAGCTTGCTTCCAAAGTGTCCAGTATGTGTGACAGGTTAGAGTGGATGTATTTATGGAGAGGAAATTCTGAAAGCAAACCAGATTTTGGAGAAAAGATTTGTGATTTTCATTTTGGATATGTTCAATCTGAGGTTTCTCTGGAGCATGCTTGTGGAAGGGTACAGGATGAAGATGGATTATTGAACTTGGCACTGAGTAGAGAAGGCCCAAAATGGACATAGAGATGTGGACGTAATCCATTTGCCCATAAGTAGAATGGATAGAGGTATCTACTTCCTTCTCTTAGACAGCAGTCAGGGGAAGGACAGGTTTGCAGAATCTTCAGCCTGGAATATCTCTAAGCTTAGCTGTGGGACTAGGAGATGTGCAGGTGACTGAGGACATGACAACTCAAGTTTCAGGTTTCTGTTAGCACCCAGCTGTGGCTTCCTAAGGGAATACCTTTCACCCAGAATCTACCCCTTTTCTTGGAGCACTTCCTTCTTCTTTAGGGGAGGGCCCTTAATAGACATATGTTTTATTATGTGACCATTAATTCTGTCTTTGGCTGCTTACTCATACATAGATTCCAGCTACAACTGGAGTTCATCTGATTCTTCTCCGGAGAAGGACAAACGAGTATGGGAATTAAATGTTGAGACCTAGTAATGATGAAGTTTTCAGGTGAATAGCAACAAAAATCTCCTGAGCTCCACGGGACTGTTCTGGTTACCATTCTTTCTTTTGCCTAGAATCTGGGAGGTAGCCCAGTGTTCTTCCAGTAAATTCTCTTGCTCTGTGAGGCTTTTTTGAAGTGGATTTGGGATACTTGTAACCAAGAGTCTTAATTAGGACAGGCCTTGATGTGTCTAATTAGGGATCATTAACAGAATGAAGCGAAGGCTGAGGCTGAGCTGAACTGGCCAGGGACCAAGATCAGCGGCTTTACAAGTCTTCATGACACAGTGAAGACTGTGATGACTGCACTCACTGAAGCCACTGCAGATAATTTGGCTTCAAATGGCTAAAGGGGCTCTTTGTGCATGGCTAATCATGTGGGGATATTAAGCACAATCCCAAATATGCCTTTGAGTCCTGCCACATTCTCCCATAAATGAGATGTGAGCCTGAATTGTCTCTTCCAGACAAACCCTGCTGCTTCAGGGTCCCCCCCACTTAACTATCTGTCTAGTGTCAAAGGGATTCAATTATCCCTTAGCCTTAAAAATATGCCCATGGATGGTGTTGGCCATCTGTGGCTTGTAGGAGCAAACTCATATTACACAAATCTGTTTCTCATTTATGTGGTTTAGCTAAATCACCAGGGTTGGTGTTTTTTTTTCCCTTTATAGAATGTGACAGTACAGAAGGCTGGCAACCCTTTTTGTGTGGACATTCTACTCAGATCCAGGACTTACGGATGAAGGAGAAGGTATTACTCGATAGTTGT
This sequence comes from Arctocebus calabarensis, assembly GCA_963573935.1. Classification (NCBI taxonomy): domain Eukaryota; kingdom Metazoa; phylum Chordata; class Mammalia; order Primates; family Lorisidae; genus Arctocebus; species Arctocebus calabarensis. The sequence continues at coordinate 3,195 of CAUYON010029587.1, forward strand.
AATGTCTTTATTGGTAAGACAAAAGATCCCAGAATAAGAAATGTTGGAAAAAGTCATTTTTACTCAGTCAAATTCTATTTACTAGACTCTATTATGGTGTTGGCCATCTGCCTACATTGACCACCTCCTTAAGCTGACCTAATTTTCACAGACCAGTCATGCACCACATGTATATATCAGTACAGTAGCTTAGATCCTTATGTTGACCACCTCTGTATGTTGACCAGTTTGTCACAGGCCCTTGGGTGGTCAACTCACAGAGGTTCTAATATATATTATTATAGTTGGTATGATTTAATGAGTCATACATTAATGTTTCTAATGTACTACCTTCTGTACAAATTGTAACTACGATGCTAAATATAGTTTAAAGGAATAAAAAAGTTAGTATTATGTCATAAGAAAGAAAACAAAGTTTTATTATGATAATACTTCAATAACTTCAATAGAGATTTAAGGATTTGTCTGTTTACATTTTATAGATGTGTTTAATGATTTTGAAAAATGCCATAGCAGTTAGAAAAAAAAGATAAACACCCAGAAATAGCCTATAAGTTACTTCTAAAAAGACATAAGACTGTCATTGAGAAAACTAATGACATCATTACTTATCTGTGAAAGCTGTAGACTACACAATAAATATCTCACTTTGATAACATGTACAATTTAAGCAATAAAATTCTCTCTGTCTCTGGGTAGAGTACTTCCTTTGGATGAGCAGGGTTGAAGAGATAGCTATGTATAACCCACGTGGCATTTTGAGGAGAGGACTCAAACATAAAAAGTGGTTTGAGCCAGTTCTTCCTAATGAGGACCAGAGATATGATTCTTAAGGGCCTTCTTCTTGGATATCGTGAGCTATTCTTTTTGTTTTATTTATTTGTTTCTATTTGTATCTTCCAGTAGCTAGCATTGACTTATTTTGCCTGCAATCATATAACCCTAACCAATACAAACACAGTAGAAGGTACTCATGATTAAAGAGAAAGAGCCTTCAAATCAGAATCTCAGAGTTTGGGGACTGTGATACTCAGATTCAGGCTGGATCTTTTTATCAAAGCACTATAATCTTTGTGGCAGAGTATCTTTGTGCTGCTGAGAGAAAACTGGGAGGATGGGCTGGGAGGCTCTCTTTCTATGGAGGCTGTGCACCTGCCTTTGTTACATAATCTCAGGGAAAGCACCCAGGGAGTAGCTATCTGTAGTTACTGGCAAGCCAGCAGCTGGGCCTTGAGAGTATAGCTTGAGAGCAAGGGCAAGTTGGGCAGACATTGTAACATACCCTTCAGCTTCACTAAATGATTCCCTCAGCCTAGATCTCCCTCCTTAAGGCAGCATCACTCAATGTTTTTAACCTCTGTTACCCATCCTTTCTATCCATCCTCAATTTCAAGCAACTCAGAACATTTGATTGATTTTTTACTTTCTATAGTTGATATTAAGGAAAAAGGATACCTAGATACATTAGCTTAACAAATATACCCATCATATTCCAAACTTACTCCTGGGTGTGTGGAGGTACAGAATGGTTGCTAAATGCAATAGATAACTGACAGTGTAAATGCATAAAGCCTTATAGTCAGAAAACCTTTTTTTTTTTTTTTTTTTGAGACAAAACCTCAACTGTCACCCTGGATAGAGTGCTGTGGAATCACAGCTCACAGCAACCTCCCATTCTTGGGCTCAAGCGAGTCTCTTGCCTCCTCCTCCCAAGCAGCTGGGACTACAGGCACCCGCCACAACGTCCAGCCATTTTTTTTTTTTGGTTGCAGCCGTCATTGTTGTTTGGTGGGCCTGGGCTGGATTTGAACCTGCCAGCTCAGGTGTACGTGGCTGGCGCCTTAGCCTGTTGAGCCACAGGAGCCGAGCCAGTCAGGAAACCTTTATACATACAATACATACAAAATATTCCAGAATGTTCTACCCTTACTTTGATAATTGCAAAACTCAATGTCTAGTAGTTTTCTTCTTCTTGCTCACACCTATACTGCAAACTTTACCCATGTATTACTTATCTTACAAAGAAGAAAAAAAGGAGAACTTTGCATTTACCTTGTATATGCAAAAACCAGATGAACACCCAGAAATAGCGTATAGGTTACTTCTAAAAAGACATAAGACTGTCAATGAGAAAATTAATGACATCATTACTTATCTCTGAAAGAATTAAAAAATTAAAAACTTAAAACTTAAAATATTAATTAAACTTTCATCAAACATTCTCCTACAACTTTCAGATGATAGCTTACAAATTGATACTTCATGTAAAATGAGAGGTGTGGGAACTGTATGTTTGCAAAATATAGTTCCTTGGAATATGAGACTTCTTAGTTATTCCCTTTTGAGTAGTGTAACCTTGAATTAATTGACACACATGGCCATGATGCAGCTCATTTTTTATTGCAATTATTCTTCATTTCCTCCTCAGTGGCAGGACCTTCAAGCAATGGCTGAGTGGTAGCTTTGCTTTGCACATAGGCTGCCAGAGAGTTTCTAGCTTACCGAATGCTCCCTTTGGATGACACTATGATGTCTAGGTGACCATTTCTTTCTCAGAATTATCTGGCAATTAGAAAATATGTATTGAAAGCCATTGCATTTTCCATATCATTTAAATGGGAAATTTTGTTTCTAAGACTTTATCTCAAAGCTATAATGCTGGAAGAGTACAAAGATTTAGCTTTCCTAGATAACAGGAAAAAAATTAAAGCAATCTAAATAACTAAGTAAATTACAATGAAATACCAAATAGCTAGTAAAAATGTCGTAGAAGGACATTTAATAAAGTGGAAAGATATTCTTGATCTACTATTAAGCAAAACAATAAAAGTTGAAAAATAGTATGTCCTGTATGGTCCTATCATGAAGAATTACCTACTTTTGTGGGTTGTTGGGAGTCTGTAGGGAAATGCATAGTAACAAAACTGGGAAAAAATATGTGTTTCATCTCAAATAATATTGTTTTTTCCTTGTGCTTATTAAATGTTTTACCATGAGAACACATTCCTGTTAAATAATAAGAAACATAAATTATAGCATTTTATTTAAAACATTGGTAGAATGCAAGGAACTCACAACTCAATAGTAAAAAATATATAATTAATAAAATATAAGTAAATGATCTGAATAATCACCTTCCAAGAGAAGACATACAAATGGCCAACAAAGTATACCAAAAAATGCTGAGCTTCACTCACGGATCATCAGGGAAATGCAAGTTAAAACCACAATGAGATATCCAATCCAATTGGATTGGATTACCATTCCAATTCTCACCCCAGTTGGAATGGTAATTATCAAAAAGACAAAAAATAAAACAAAACAAATGCTGGCCAAGATTCAGAGAAAGGGTAACACTTACACAGTGTTGGTAAGATGTGAATTATATCATTTTGGAAAACAGTACAGTGATTCTTCAAAAACTAAAAGCAGGAATACCATAGGATCCAGCAATTCCACTATTACTCCTGCAACACACACACACACACACACATATACACACACGTGTGTGAAAGAAAATCAGTACATTGATGAGATACCTGGACCCATATGTTTATTGCAACACTATTCACAATAGCCAGGATATAGAAACATCCTAAGTGTCTATCATCAGATGAATAAATAAAGAAAATGTGATACATTTACACAATGGAATACTATTTATTCATCCTTAAAAAAAGAATAAAATCCTATCATTCCTGGCTACATTATGATAAGTAAAATAAGCCACATACAGAAAAATACATACTGCATTTTCTCATTCACATGTGAAAGCTAAAGAAGTTGATCTCATAGAAGGTAGAGAGCAGAACAGTGGTAACTAGAGGAGGGGAGGTGGGGGCAGGGATAGGGAGAGGCTGGTTAATGGAGCAAAACTACAGCTGGACAGGAGCAATGAGGTTTTTGTTTCACAGCACTGTAGGGTAACTACAGTTAATGACAATTTACGGTATTTGAAAATAGCTAGAAGAGAGGATTTTGAATATTGCCAACAGCAAGAAATGACAAATATTTGAGGTGATAGATTTACTAATTACCCAATTTTGATCATTACAATTGCACACATGTATCAAAATACTACATTATTCTCCTTAAGTATGTAAATTATTATGTTTCAATTAAAAATAAAGTTTTTAAAAGCAATCAGTGGGAAAATTACGAAACAAATATGTAATTTCTGACTTTGGAGACCCTACTCTTCTAGAAGGAAAAACCTGGTATATTTGTTTCCTGTTTTGACCGCTAGGGGTCACCAAAGTCATAGATAGTATTAGTATTTTTTTTCCTGCTGTCTTGGAGTCACTGAGGGATGTTTCTGGCCTCTCCCTCTATGCAGTTTTGAGCATTTACTGGAAGACCTCTTGCCGCTTAGTCTTAAGGAGAGTAAACTGTTTGGACTAGTTTTTTTCTAATATTAAATATTCCCTGAAATAGGCAGCCATCTATCTATGGGACTATTCAAAACAGTTGGGTGTTTCTGGGGAATGTGATTTATTTCCTCCTCTGATACCAAAGGGCCTATTGCTGATACCTGCTGAATATGAGTTCTGAGTGATGTTGTTGAGACAGAACCACAAAACCCCCAGCAGCAGCACACAGTGTTTCAAATGAAACAGCACGGACCATTTCAAGGAAAAGATGTTGTGCCTTTACCGGTAACATGTGTGGTGTAGGAGGGCTTCAGTGAAGCGGATCATTAGAACACTATTGCATCTTTTGAATTTCAGAACACCCTGCTTTTTGCCTCTTAATAATTCTGCATTTTTTTAACTCAACATTACTCCAAATCCACAGGTCCTAAATTATAGAGAGACAGGGAAAGATTAAAAAATTACATTGGAACCCTGCAAACATTGAAAGAAACAATCGCACTTCAGAAGATTTATATAGCAGAAATACAGGGATATAACAACTAATTTCAGGGTTCTTCGCATGCTCACATTTTAGGGAGGCATAATTCATATTAAAAGATGAGTTTTCTGTAATGTAGTGTGTATAAGGGATATTATTTTCTAGGAGCTAAATAGAGCAGACAAAGATTTAATAGGCAGGAAGCCTCTCACATTTTCAATGTATCAATTAGTAATAGGTAAATTAGTCCCTGGGTATGTAGATGGCTCTGTATTTAAATAGTCTCCTGAAGGAACTAACCAAACCTTTTTTTCCCCATAAGAACTCCCAATGCTTACATATCTAACCAATCCAAGGTCAAGGCTTTGGTACAAGCCAATATCAATGTGACACATTTTGCATTCAGCCCTGTTCCTTATTCAGTGGACTTCCTTTGCATTTGACCTTGGTTAACTTTGAATTCCCCCAAGTTCCCACTTTCCGTAAGTTTTTTTTTTTCCCTAAGTTGAATCAGGCAGGCAAGAGAAATCTAAACCTTGAAAGAAGTGAAAACAACTAGACACAGTCAGTTATATATTTTCACTACTTTGTTTAAAGCAGCACATTGCTATACTTAAAACAATTCGCATCAGTGAGTTATTTATTAAGTTGTAAATATGTCACATTTTCCAGTGTATCTTAGGAGACACATTTGAAAACATGTCCAGAACCTGTTGTTGTGTGATTCATATAAAAGTTTGGTTAAGTGCAAAACTGCAGATGCTAGTTAATAATGTACTGAAAACGATCACCATGAAATAGCTGTTAATGTAAAGGAAATATTTCTGTAGGAATTCTCATGTTTGCAATCTTATGTCTGAAAGCTGAGTCTTTTATGAAATTTCATAATTATGCATTCCAAAATTAACTAGAAACTAGGGTTTGCATTTGTATTTATAAAGTGATTCAGACTCATGTCTCAAATATTCTTTAATTTTTATTTACCCTAATTACCCTGAGATTTATGGGAGAATTTTCTTATTATCATGAAGACAGTTTTATTTATTTATTTTTTACACTATCTAATTTATTAAGTATCACCTACAGAGTATTATGTATCTCTATTTTACATAAGAAGAAATATTTTTCAGTATTCAGTTGCTCCATAGAGTTTTCTGAGTAGTCAACATCAAACCCAGCACTGTTTTCAGACCAACCAAGCAACTTTAGGTATAAAGTTGACATTGTATCCTAATTCCTAAATTTATAGTTAAAGATGTGTCAGAGATAAGTATTATGAAATTGATAAGAAGCTAAAATAAATTCTTAAGGCAAATTGCTATGAAACCAGGACAGAAGACTCTTTAGTTTCTAATGTAAAAACAGCTTCACAAATCATTTGGAAAAATCAGTCTAGCAGTAAACATAACTCATTACATTTCCCTCACATTCTTGAAGCCAATCAGAAGATAGTTTCATTGAATAGTGAAGTATATATAACATACACACACAGAGCACATATGTGCATGTGTTTATGTATGTGTGTGTGAACTTACTTAAAGCAAAAATAAAATAAGTTGTGTATTGTTCATAAAATGTGTATTAAAGAAAATTAAAAGAGAAAATTTCTTTTTTGAAAGATTTTAAAAGTCAATTCACTCAGGTACTATTTACCTCACTTACCTATCTTATCCTGTTCTAGGCAAGGTGGAATTTCCCCACACTAAAGAAAACAGCAAATTTGTGTTATACCAGATTACTAGCAGGGTGTCATAGGGTCAGTTCATGTTACCATTTCTGCCCTATTAGAGAAAGAAGCAAAATGTAGGTGAGTTACCTTTCAAGTCACTTAAAAGGGCTAAATTCTTTATGGGGCGAGTCTGATTCTGTCAAATTCTAATTTTGATACAGTTTGGGGGCATGTAGTCTGATTAGTGATTCACATAGAATTTGGCATAATTGAGTTATCTAACTTGGCTTGATACTTGGAGATAGGAAACCTCATTTCTTCACCAGTTCTTCATCTTGCTATAGACATCTGGAAGAAGGTCAGAAAGAATTTGTTTACTTGTCTATAATTAAGAAGTTTAGGGAAGAAACTTTAAAGATGTATTAGAGATAGGAAAATGGAGATAAAAATGTGTAACCCTCTATACTTAATTTTTTCTCATGAAAATTGTATCTGGCCAGAATGACATGAACAGAATAGGCTCTGACTCCCATGGCTTTGACCATGTTCTTTGGGATAATACCAGGAATCACCTTATCGGGCTGGGATACCAAGGCAGGGTTTGGGACTCGATGCTCTTAGGTAGAATCCTAAAATGTGTGATACTGGATAAGATATTTATCCTCCTTTAACCTCCATTCCATTATTTATAAAATAGGGATAATTCGTGCCTGGGAGGACTGTTGTGAAGATTAAGGCAAGTCTAAAATGTAAAATACTGACATAATATCTAGTTTGTAATACATGCTTGATCTTAGCCAAAAGGTGGAGAAACGATGTAATACATGATTAATAAAACGTTTGTTTCCTTTTTCTCTTCTTCTCTTTGTGTTTTTTTTTTTTTGCGACAAAGTCTGGTATCATAGCTCATAGCAACCTCAAACTATTGGGCTTGAGCAATTCTCTTGCCTCAGCCTCTAGAGTAGCTGGGACAACAGGCATGCACCACTATACCTGGCTAGTTTTTCTGTTTTTGTTTTTTTTTTTAATTAATTATTTTTTTTTTAGTAGAGGTGGAGTCTTGCTCTTGTTCAGGCTAGTCATGAACTCCTGAGCTCAAGTAATCCTACCTTGGTCACCCAGAGTGCCATAAAATTTGTTTCCTTCACAAAAGGTTGTTGTAGAATTAAATGACAATATTTGTAAAAGTGCTTTGTAAACTAGAAAGTGCTGATCAAATATCAGTTATTTGTTAAAACCTGTGTTTTATATGTACTTAGTTCTTTTGGTGGAAAGTTAGCCATCAAAATAGACGGTAGAGCTGATACAGAAATCCTACCAGATAATCCAAAGTCAAATTTCAGAGAGTACCCATTTTCCTCCAAGAAAGAGTATATAAAAAAATAACAAAAACTAACATTATTATTTGGAATAACTACCATTTTCCTTCCTCTGGGCACCAAGATGCTTCATAGGTAGGTGAGAGGGGTGGGAAGGGCAAGAGAAAGATGCTTCATAGGTGGGTACATTGAGCGGGGGTGGGAAGGGCAAGAGAAAGAAAGGAAGGCAGGAAAACAAAGGCATCAGGACAGTCTGCCAAGTGAGTGACTGAACATGGACTGCGACCTTCATTATTTTAAGGAATAAAAAATCATTTTAAAATGTAATTTAGTTTGAAAAACACATTTATTTGACACTCATGATTACACAAATACCTCTAAATAGGCCTGGAAAATGCTGATCATTTTGAGCTAAAGTTACAATTTCAAGGAAGAGGAAACTATTCCTGAAGCTCTCACATGTGCAGGACACGCTCCAGTCAGGTGAAAGAAGTCATAGGTCCATCCTGGCAAAAGCTGATCTCACTAGAGGGTTAGACGCTCCTAAGAATTAAGTGTCCTGGGAGAAACAATTTTGGACATCCCTGAGGGGCCACTAAAAATAGGAACTGAGCACCTAAGCACTAGAGGGTGGAATATATACAGGCCTCTGCTATGGGCAGGAAGCAAGTAGAAGTCTCTACATCCACGCTACTACTCTTTGGGGCTATTTCTTCAGTAACCAGGGTCCTAAGATGCAGTGATTTGTTTGTAGTACAAGAAGGCATCGTAGTAAGGCTCACAGTCATAAGTCAATCCGATATGGGATTAATAGGCAATGAGCACAAGATGAAAAACAGCATCAAGACTAAGAGAACTTGTTGTGAAATCAAACCAGCCCATTTCTGTCTCTTACTTTGTGACTTCAGTTGACTTGTTCGAACAATGAGCTTCCATTTGTTCATCTGGAAGAGGGTGATATAATAAATTCCTTGCAGAGTTGGCATGAGGAGGAAATTAAAAAAAAAAGCATGTAAAGATTTTAGCACTGTGACATAATAAGTAACCGTGACTATGAATAATATTTTTAATAAAACTGTACTCACAAAAATACTCTATCATGTGGAGAGGGGCCTCCAACCAAGGGCCCTTTGCGGAAATATGTGAGGAATGCAGGGGCTGTCCTGAAGAATGTTCTGTACTCACTTTAACTGAGAGTGAAAAATGACTGCTTAGATAACAAGAACCAAACAAAATGGGAATCTTATTCTAATATGCTCTTTGAATATTTCTTTAAATAATAGTCACATGAAGCTAACTAGAAACAGCCTCCCCCCTAGGAGTTACATCTTTGGAGCTGTGACAATTGTCTTCATGCTCATGGAACTTAAACATACTGTTTTAGCTCTGAAGAAGGCATCTTTAAAAAATATGCTTTATTTAATTATGTGTTAGCCAGCTAGAAGTGTTACATTAAATATTCTGTATTCTGTAAATGTCTGTGAGATACATTTAAACCCGTATTTGATCTGGATTTATTTCTTTTCAAAAACTTTAGTTAAAAAATACATGTCCAGGAATTAATATGCAAAGCCAAATTTCAGCCAGGATCCATTTCTTTCTAAGGACAATTTTATAGTAATTGACAAAGAATTGACTTTATTATTTGGAATAAGTACTTTCTTTCTTCTTCTGAACACCAAAATGCTCCCGTGCGTGTAACTATTGGAAGATCTAGGGAATGATACGTCATCGTCAATGCATTACTTTTCCTTGTTGCCTACACTTGCTTGTTCTCTGAGTTTGCCTCCAGCCCTGTAATCCGTGTAGCATCTGTTGTGAAATCTGCCTCTGGTATAGGTGAGTTTCGAAGAGGACGACAAAATAAAATCCCAACTACCCTGCAAAATGAATGTTCTATGGACGAAGGAACAAGGAATGGAATTATTGTCCTCCCTCGGGACAGATTTTGTCCTGACATGGACAAGACTTGCATCCCCAATCTCAAAGTCACCTTGGATGCTTCACTCACATGGTTCTTGAAGGCCATATAGGTATAATTTTCTCAGGTACTTTTAATTAAAACATTTATAATCTTTTGTACATAAAATATTAACATAAAATTCAGGAAAGCAGTCATAAAAGTAAAAGATGACACTAAGTGATTACAACAGAATAAAATAAAATTATCATAAATTCTTCCAAGAAGAACAAATTCTTTATGGCGAAGTTGAGCCATGGATAGGAAAAGATTGAAAATACAATCTGAGGATAGTTGAACAAAGTTTGTGCTAAGGCAGGAGCAGTATTATTTAATAACATTAAATAAATCATGTTGAACATTATTATAATAAATTATAATAGATTTAGAGGTCAAAATGATAATAAATGTCAAAAGCCCTAAACATATTGATATTATATTTAATAATTTTTATTAAATTTTTATTTAATAATATTTGATAATTTTACTTCTAAGAAACTAACTATGGATGTAGACAATGTACAAAACAATGTAAACTAAAATAATTAAAAGTGCAAAATAATGAAATTTTAAACTGGAAATCTAATATTAGGATAACAAAATCAACTATGATGTGTTTATAGAACAGACTATTCACCAACCATTAAAAACAGTTTCTTAAAGAATCTTTAAAAATGTGAGTGCTTTGATTTTCTCTTGCTATACAATTAATTGCACCAAAAACATAGCTTAAAACATCCAATGTATATTGTCTTACCCAGTTTCTCAGGATTGGGAAGCTGGGAGTGGCTTACTGGGTGGTTCTGGCTCAGAGTGCCTCCTGAAATTTTAGCCACGCTGTCAGCCAGAGCTGTTTCTTCTCAAGGCTTGACTGGGGCTGGAGAAGCCATTTCTAAGCCCGTGCATGTGGTTATTGGCAGGTTTCCTGGATATTGGGTGGAAACCTCAGTCCCTCGCCATGTGAGTCGTCCTGTCATAGGGCTCCTCTCAACACGGCAGCTTGCTTCCCCCAGACGGGGAGATGAGAGAGGGAATCCGGTAAGGAAGTCGCAGTCATTTATAACTGATTGATCACACAGCACAATCTTGGTATAATATGGGAGGGGCCTACACAAGTATATTCATGCCAGAAGACAGGACAGCTTGGATTCTGACTACCATAGTAGGACAAGACTGATGATGAAGTATTGACAGTGAAATAAAGAATATAAAGAGATCTTAATTAGTCAAAAAATGCAGAGAAAAGACAATGGAAAGTTACTAAGCTATTAATGCATTTATCTCCATTGCATGACATAGTTTTATTTTCTTCTTTATGGTCTTTGATATTTCCCAAGAATTTTATGATCAGCATGTATTTTATTTATCATATTTTTTATACATGTCAAAGAAGCTCAGAAAATACATAGAGCTTAAAGTATGAATTACCTTTACATGGAGTGTAAAGGAAGATGTTCAGTAAAACTCAAGTGCTTTACTAAACACTGGAGTGTGCTACTAATTTAATATGATTAAACTCAGGATCAACAGATTATAGTTTGATTTTTTAGAAACCAGTTCCATATGTTTCCTAGTATAAATACTTCGTAGAAATTCAAATATAATAACTAAGTCCTAGATTGATGAGCAGTAAAATGATTTTGCTTTCCAATTTGCCTACTTTATAAACAGGTACTATTTGCCTAGGCTAAACATTCTCTAAGGTAACTTTTTAAACTCTAAACTTCATTAATTTTTAGTAGATATGTATTAAATATATAATAAGTATTTAAAGCACAACACTTTCTTAGTTAAGTGCAATACAGTCCAAGATTCCTGAGGAATTTGAAGGTGTTTTTGGAAAGAAAAGTTGGTGCAAATGTTTATTTTTTACTTGCACCATGAAATCTAGGCCCTGCCTCAGTACACCAGAGATTGGCATTTGGAGATGTGAAAGGCAATACAGAAGTTTTCTGCAGCATTTACTGAGTTTCAGTAGCTGCTACAGGGGATGGAGCGTATTTGTGGATTCATTTAGTACTGAGCAGTGTCTATAGATACCCTAACACAAGTCTTCCTGGTGTTTTAATATTTACTGGTATTTCCTTTTGCAGGATGTCTGCTCTGCTTGTCTTCCCGCATGAGAGAGAGCAGATGTTCCTGAAAGCACCTTTGCACGGATTTACTTGAAGCAAGATGCTGAGGCCAGGGGCAAAGCTGGAAGGGAGCTGTTGGGTTACAAAGAGGAAGGCCACTGGGCAGTGCTTTCCTGACTACTGAAACGTTAGCTGTTGTTTAGGGAACAACTTCATTTTCCTTTTCCTCCGAGAAAGTGCTTTTCCTGTAACAGAGGCCAGACATGTCCTTACATCCTCCCAAATACTTAAAGTCCACAAATGGCCAATAGACATGTGAAAAAATGCTCATCATCTGTAATTATCAGGGAAATGTAAATTGAAACCACCTGGATAAATCCCCTAACTCCAGGGGAGAATGGCCCACATCACAAGGGAACCTTCAGGCACTGCTGGTGGGACGGTAACCTAGTGCAGCCTTTATGGAAAGAAGTACGGAGAGTCCTCCTTCTATTTGATCCTGCAATCCTATTACTAGGTATCTACTCAAAAGAAAAAAAGTCATTTTATCATAAGGACATTTGCCCTTGAACTTGTATGGCACAAATGACCTTCTACACATGAATGAATTAATAAACTGTGGTGTATGTATACCATGGAATTCGGATCAGCCATAAAAGGATGGAAATTTTGTATCTTTTGCAAGAACCTGAATAGAATTAGAGAACAATCTCTTAAGTAAAATATCACAGGAATGGAAAAATAAGCATCGCATGTGCTCAATAGTAACTTGAAACTAGTAGATTAACTATGTGCTCAGTTGAGAGAAAAACTTAATTAAATTCAAGAAAAGGAGACTGAAAGTGAATAACACACCAGCATATAGTACATTTCCTGGGAGAAGGAAACAACTACAATTCGGACTTTACTTTATAAGTGCAAATAATATAGCCTAATCATGTGTACCCTCCTATTAACCTGAAATTTAAAAAACAATTTTAAAAAATTCTTAAGATCCCAATGTTTCCATTATGATGACACTCTTGGATGTTCTGCTTGCTCTGAAGTGTCTTCAAAACATTCTTAGTATCTGGGATTTGGGAGGCCTGGAAATAGGAAAGGTATGTCCAAGGAAAAAGGAAAATCTGATCTAAGCAGGTAAAATGAATGAGAGATTATAAAATCTAGTTGAAAGAACTCTATAAACCTCTCAATGTGATACTCATATGATGTAACTTCTGCCACTGTGAAGAGATTTACAACCAGGCTTTTAGGTTGTAAGTGACTGCAGGTGCAAATAAAATAATTAAACTTGTTGCGTTTTATACTCTTGAGAGTGACTAGGTGATTCCTTGAAGATGGAAAGCACTGGGCTCTGCCCCAGGGATGTAAAGACTCACAAGACAAGGAGAAAAACCTTGAGGATATTAATATCAAAAATGAACACAAAAGGACACATTTAGAACACATATACACTATGATGATAAAAACATTCTCAAGAGAAGGCGTGTTCTCTCAAAAGGGCACGTAAAACAAAGCACACCAAGTGATTCAGACTTGGTATGTGGGCTCATAAAAACCTGTCCCAGTGGAAGCCCAGTAGGGATTTTAGATATGTAGTTATGTTGACTCAAACCGATTCAATGTGCTAAGGAATACAGAAAATTCTTGGCCATGTTCAAGTTCACATGGCAGACATAAAAACTATTAATACAAAGGTTAGTCTGAAAAGAAAAAGTAACTCCTGTCATCCCATTTTTTACCAGTGCTTTGCCAAATCACCACAGCTTGCACTAGAGCTTAAAATAAATGAATGAATAATGAACACAGATAGAATAAGTTTAGGAGGTAGCTGACTTCGAAGTTTGACTTTCAAACTATAATACCTACTTATGAATTCCTGGCTTTTTCTAACTGAATCCTTAAATGTATAAAAACGGTGTAAATTACAAAAAAGTCCATGCACTGGTAAATGGCTCTATTTTTGTCTACCAGATTTTAGAACATCTGATTCCTCCCCATCACGGTCTTTGTCATGGTGAAGCAAGGCCAATTCTCTGAGATGTGAAGAGGATTTTGTAAGTTCATAATAGACAACACATAAAAGTTGCTCATTATGGAGGAAGAATGATACGAGGGAAAAGAGATTGTCTCCCACTCACTATCCTAGGACTATGTATAAAAATGAATAATTAATATTTAATGAATGTTTACAGTGTACTAAGTTTGTAGTAGTCACTTTTGTGCATTATCTCATATAAACCTCATAACAATTCCATGAGGTAGGTATACTCATTTTGCTAATGATAAAATCAGAGGTCAAAGTAATGCCGTGTATAAGTGGCAAACTGTATCTTTGACACATGTCTTTTAATGCTGAATTTCCTTCTTTCTATTCCCCTGTGCATTTTTCCTGGGAGCCCTTCATGCACTGACCCAGGCAGCACAATTAAAATGGAACCAGCTACTCTACTATCCCCCAGAAAGGCCAAACTTGTTTTTGCCTGCTTTCTTCTGCTTCTAGGAATTAAGGACCTATGAATGCCTTTCCCTGAAGTGTGATTGAGATCACTGGACTCTGCTGTTTGGGTTTCCCATGGAATTCATTGTCAGGTTAAATAATAGCGGAATAGTAGATGTTCTCCACGATTGGATTTGCTGCTACTTTTGTCCTAAAACTTGAAAAGAAGTATATTAATTTTTTTTATCATGCTTTGCCTTTCAGTGAATTATTACTATCCTTGTGCAGATTAGATTAAGTGGGTCCATTAAGTAAAACAGCATTAATTTGGTAGATTCCTCATGTTAAAGTGCTAAGGGTTTTTTATGGGACTAGGGTATTATTATTGTTTCATTGTGAAGGAGTGGAGACAGGTAGAAAATATTTTCATTTCAGCTCTGTTTCTTCTTTTTCATGTCCTTCAAACCACAAGGATTAATCTTTACTCCTGCCCTGGCTTTAAATAGTAGGACTAAGTAATTATGATAATCTAGATAGGAGAGTTGATAAAATGTTTCTAAAAATTAGGCAAAGTATATTTAATGTCCCTCTTACACTAAAGAAATAAGTAAAAGAAAGAGGAAAAAAGGAAGAAAGATGGTTAAAGAAGAAATAAACTAAGTCATGTGATTCATTTTGTTAGTGATCAAACTCATCTTGCATGATTATTATTATATTATGATGTATAGAAGACATATCACAACTGTTTTTCTAAGAACATGTACTAAAGTTATAAAGCTATTTAAAAATGTATTTATATAAAAATACATACTTTGAAATGCATGTTTATCTTATGCTCACCTTGAACTTTTCACAAACTAAACAGACTCATGAAGCTAGCACCAATATAAACAAACAAACTTAACAACAGCCTAAAAACCCTCCCATGCTTCTTTCCAGTTACAAGATTGATCACTATTATGACTTTTATAAAGCATAGTCTAATTTGCACTTTTTGTGCTTTATATGAATGGAATCACAGAGGAGGTAGACTTTTGTGTCTGTCTGCATTTGTTGAGTATTTTGTTTGCAAGATTTACCCTATTTTGCATGTACTTGTAGACCATTCATTCTCACTGCTGTATAGAATTCCAAAGAGTAAATGTGCCCAAACTTATTTACAGATTCTGTACTGACGGACATCTTGATAGTATCCAGTTTGTTTTGGGACCATAGCAAATAGTGCTGCTATGAATAGTTAAGTCTTTAGGTAAACTCAGCTATGTACTTTTGTTGAATATGTATGTATACATAACTAGAGAAAAATTAGTTGATACTTCCAGTTGTACAAAGCAGTTGTACCAATTTAACATCATTACCAGAAGCATATAAAAAGTGGAGTCTTTGGGATTTTCCTAGGTACAGATCATAATGCCAGTGAACAGGAATAGTTTGACCACCTCGTTCCTGATTTAGATACTTTTTATTTCCTTTTCTTGCTTGGTTTCTCTGGGCAGGATTACTAGTACTATATTGAATAGATGTGTCCACCCTTGTCTTGCTCTGGTTCTTGGAAGAAATGGTTTCAACTTTTTCCCATACATTATGATATCGACTGTTGGTTTGTCATATAATATAATTCTGTGGTATGTTCCTTCTATGCCTATTTTGTTGAGGGTTTTTTATCATGAAAGGGTGGGTGCTGGATTTTGTTAAATGCTTTTTCTGCATCTATAATTCTGCTGTGAATGTGTCTGGTTTGAGGATATATATTTGTTTTTGGTAGATTTTTTAATTACTGCTTTGCTCTCACTTCTCATTATTGGTATTGTCAGGATTTCTATTTCTTCCTTTTTCAGGTTTGGAAAGTAGCATATTTTCAGAAATCTATCAATTTCCTCCAAAATTTCTAGTTTGTGTGCAGAGATTTATGTAATATTCATGAATGATATTTTGTATTTCTGTGGTATCTGTTGTTATGTCTCCTTTTTCATTTCTGATTAAGTTTATCTGGGACCTTTCACTTCTAGTTCTTGTTAATCTAGCTAAAGATTTATCAATTTTGCTCATATTTTCAAAGAGCCACTTTTGTTTTATTGATCCTTTATACCCTTTTTTTTGGTATTTTATATTCATTTAGTTCTGCTCTGAGCTTGGTTATTTCTTTTCTTCTGCTAGCTATGGTTTGGTTTGTCCTTTTTCCAGTTGCTTGAGGTTGTTAATTTGTCATTGCTTTGTCTTTACAATGTTAGCATTTAAGGCTATGAATTTCCATCTCAATATTGTTTTTTTTCTATATTCTATATATTTTTCATGCTTGTGTCATGATTGTCATTTAGTTTGAAAAAAATTTTAATATTTGCCAATGTCATCATTGACTAAAGGATTGATTATACAGCAGCCGGTTGTTTAATTTCCATTATTTTGTGTAGATTTGAGAGTTCTTCTTGGAGTTGATTTCTGGTTTTATTCCACTATGACCTGAGAAGATAAATGGAATAATTTTGATTTTTCTGAATTTACTGAGACTTGTTTTGTAAGCTAATGTATGCTCCGTCCCATGTACTGATAAGAAGAATGTATGTTCTGTAGTTTTTGGGTAGAATATTCTGTAAAGTTTGGTAGGTACATTTGTTCTAGAGTCCTGTTTAAATCCAGTGTCTCTTTGTTGATCTTCTGCCTCAATGATCTGTCCAGCTCTGTCTGTGGAGTGCTCAGGACCCCAGCCCTTAAGGTGCTGCTATTCACTTCTTTGCTTAGATTTCATAGTATTTCATTCCTGAATCTGGGAATTCCTATGGTGCTATGCTGTTTATCCCTTCCTCACCTCTATTTGTCACCAGGCCACTGTGGCAAGACCAGCCCCTGGTAGTAGGTGCACACATGAGGTGGAGATGCCTAGGAGAGGGTGTGTGTGGGGGATGGATGAGTTCCACTGGGCATGGGTGCGCATACGTGCAGGTCTGGGCAGCTGAGGTGCCAGGGTATGGGCTGAGTGGGGTTTGTGCATGGTGTGGTACAGGATGTAGAAGGAGCTTAGGGTGTAACTGCCCACAGACCTGTGCAGAATAGGGCAAAGTGGCCCCCAGTGCAGAACGGGCTAGCAAGCCACAGCTCATGTATGGAGCAGAGCAGGACCCCTCGACAGAGAGGAGACATGAGGAAAGACACCTACAGAGCAGGTCTATCAGGCATGGTGCTCACACATGTGGGCCAGGGTGGCTGCTGCTGGGGCTCAAAGGCAAGGAATGGCACACACCCAGAGTGTATGCTGTGTGGGTCTGTGGCATCCAGACTGCCCAGATCCAAAGGCCATGGCTTTGCTGGCTTTCATTCTGCTTGAGATCTCTCAGGCAGTGGCAGCAGTGACAACTGTCTAGCTGCGGTGGTGGTGGGCACTAATGGCTATGAACGCATGCTCTGCCTGGGTCCTTCAGGAAATGCGGTTGAGTAAGATCACTCAGTCCACAGCAGCAGGTGCCAGGCCCTTAGTCTCCTTCTCTGCTTAGGGCTCCTGGGAGCAGTGGTAGTGACAGTGGAGGGTTCAGTGCATGTCACCTCCCCACAGGGCACATGTAAGCTGCAGGATTCCCTACTTCCTCTCCACCTGGAAGGGGTAAGGGAGAGACTGCAGTTACAGATTTGGCTTCTGGACAAAAGTTCCAGGGTTGGGATGTTACAGTCAGCTGTCCCTTCTCTGTGGAACAACACAGCTGCCAAGCCTCTAGTCAGGTCTCCTTATCAGTCTGGACACCTGCTGCTGTGGAGGGGCCCCTGGACGCCCTGGTTGGAGCATCCACAGGACAAGCATGGAGTCTGGGTTTTTCTTCTCTGTCCCTTTCCCACATCCAGACACCTTCCCTAATTACTTGCTCTCGTTGCACAGCTTGTCCCACTTCTGTCTTCTTCGTGTCACTCCCGCCTCCTCTCTGTGTTCTCAGTGCTCTTCCTCAGACAGTGATCCAAAGGAGGATCTCTGTGCGCCATTTTCAGTCCATGGTGTGGCTGCTTCTAGTCTGCCATCTTGCTCCTGAGTTTCCCGAATTCAGGTTTCTGCTTCAGTCACCTTGCTTCCTCCTTAGACCTTCTCTGACTCTGTAACCCTAGCTACTCAGGTGGCTGAGGCAGGAAGGTCACTTGAGCCCAGGAGTTCAAGGCTATAGTCTGCTATGATTGTGCCTGACAACGGCCACTGCATTCCAGCCTGGGCATCATAGTGAGAGCCTATTTCTGGTCATCAAGATGGCATTACTGTAATGCATATGGGGGGTCATAGATCAGCAACCAGGCAGCCACGAAGTATCAAGAAGTCTGTGAATATCTGCTAAGGTAGAAAACAGTCTGTGACATCTGGCCACAGAAAGAGTCTGTGTCCCACTGAGGTGATGGCAGAAGCCCTAGCAGACTAGGCTTTAACAGTGGAAGTGGTTCCATGAACAGAAGAAGTACTGGGATTCCTAGCACTAGTGATCTGTGTATCAAACTCCTTGAAGCCCCTTACTATCTTTGTTCAACTTTCTCTTTTTAATCATAATTTTGGAAAAGCAAAAGTTATCCCTAGGGCATCATGGGAATAATGGTGATAATTCCTGAAATTGTATTAGCACCAAAGGATTTCAGTCTGAAGATTTGAACAATGTGAAAATCTTAAATGACACTAGCCACAGACTCCTTCAGAAAACTGTTAGTGTTCTGAAAACAATAAATCAGAAAGTCAATTTTTGGTTTCCAGTAACACAGTGAGGATGGCAATGAAACGTACCATTTTAAGAATTTTTTTGGCCCTGAGTTGTAAGACTTTATAATCAGTGACATTTTTATTTTAAAAAAATCACAGGGCTGGGGGTGGTGGTTGACCCCAATAATCCTAGCACTCTGAGAAGTCCAGGAAGGAGGATCACTTGAGCTCAGGAGTCCAAGACCTCATCTCTGCTAAAAATAGAAAAATTAGCTGGCCCTGGTGGCACACACCAGTTACTTGGGAGGATGAGGCAGGAAATAGCTTGAGCCCAGGAGTTTGAGGTTGCAGGGAGCTATGAGCTATGATGATTCTGTTACACTCTAGCTGGGGCAAAGGAGAGAGAAAGACTCTGTCTCAAAAAAAAAAAAAAAAAAAGAAAGAAAAAAAAAAGAAGGAAGGAAGGAGAGAAAGAAAATCAAGACTTGAGATAGTATTATTTTAACATCTGTAATATAATTTAATGCTAGAATTAAGAATCCAACATAAGATTTATATCGGAAACAACAAATAACAGCTCTTTGGGTAATAATGTGAATGAATGGACACACTCCCTTGCAAATGGAATTTACTATATGAAAGCTTGTAAATAAGGAATATTTTTTAAAATCTTGGCTCTAAAGTGATTTGGTGAAATAATTATTCTCCTCATAAGACAAAATAAATTCTTGTCATGTTATTAAACATTTCAAAATGCTGTTTTATGGTGGACTAGCTAGAAGTTAAGATTAAAGCTGACAGTACTGTCTTCTGGTCAGAGTTGAAGCAGAGGACGCAGTTTCCAGAAGTCTTTCCTTCAGGCTGGTGTCAAGGATCACTCAGCTGCTCGGCATCAGAAGGCCTCCAAGTTCATCAACTTGGAGTTCATCAACCGTGTTCATCAACCTCCAGTTCATCAACTGTGTGTGTTGCCTTCCCTATCTCTTGGAGAAAAGTCCAATTTCCCTAAATGCTATTTGTGCCCTATTAATTATGGAGAAACTTTGCTATATGCAAAGCCCTACTAGAAAACAAATACACAAAAGTACTGCAGGAAATACTTTCAAGTATCATTTATGAGTAAAAATAAGAGGCTGAATGTTACTCTGTCAGAAATTGAGGCATTTGTTTAAATATCAATTAGATATTTGTGGACTTTGATAAATGCTAAGTGCCTCAAAGGTAGATCGGGATTTATTCATCTTTATGGCCTTGGTATTCCTAGCATATTACTCCCCATACAGTATGCACACAATTTATACTTGTGAGCTAAGTAAATGTCAATTTTAATTTTTGAAAATGTTAAGATTATGAGCTTAAGGGATGCTGTCTTTTATGATCCTTCATTTTTCTAAGCACACAGAACTTAGAAAATGGCTTTTTAATAGTACATTTTTCTCTCTAAATGTGTTATTTTTCTTAAATAAAAACAGATAAAGAGAAAGGAAAATAAACTCGAACTATTAAAAAGTTTTAAAGAGCCAAATCTCCCTCCAGGAATGTGTAAAGAGATAACTTCAGAACTGCCTTACATAAAGTTTTTATGGGTTAAATTTTCTCTAAATGTAATCTGTTTTATTTTGAAATGTAAATATTTTTAAACCATAAATTGTAAGCAACTGGAAAATTGGTTTCAAGCACATGTGATACAGCATTTCACTAATGTTTAGGATCATGATATTATTTTCATGACTATGAGATTTCATAAACAAATTATATAGCAACTATTTGTGGTTCATTTTGCCTCTGCACAACTGGGGTTCTTACTACACACAGAGGCATTTTCTGTCCATTATTATAGATGCTATAGAAGTTTTTCCATACAGATCTGTAGCAAAATGTACCATTTTCCTCTCAGGTTATGTATCTATGCCTTAAGTTCAAGTATAGCTGGCATTTGCATCCTAATGAGCCTGCAGAGAGCCCTTTTAAGGTAAACTGATATTACATGCAATTTTTTTCCATCTGTTGCATTATGAACACTTGCTGCCCAAACTACTTAATTAATAGAATTTTCACTGCCTACTCAGCCTAGTGCAATATTAATTCTGTTTATCTATCCTTAACATACAGTAGAATTAAAACTATGGAGGAAAATCTCTTTTCCTTATTAGGCTGCTGGAAAAAGAAAATCTCATACTCTGCGATATCTGTTTCTAATTTGTCTTTGGGGAAAGGAATGCCAAATAGTTGCCTTACTTCCCCCTTTAGATATTCGGAACCTCACCAAACTGCAGTCAAACCAGGATGCACACCCTAGCATGTGATTCCCCCCACAGGATCATAGTCAATAAATTTGATTAGTTTGTAAAGCATTTCAAGTTACCAGCCCACAGTGCGGGTTGAGCCAATGCCTCCACTGACTCCCTGTTCGTTCTAGACCACCAGGGCTCTAGTTTGTATTTTTAAACCTGGGTTAAATTGTGGCATAACCACAAACCATTGTATGCTATTAGCAGTGGGGTTCCAATGAATGACTGACAAACAAAATCTTAGCACACGAAGCCTACTTCTCTCAATGGTAAACACATGTTATTAATGAAACGTTTCTAACGGGCTCAGGCAGCTTGAAGTCTGTCTTGACTGACAAGACTGCATTTTGCTATATGGGCTAAACAAACAAAACATTTTAAAATAGTTTATTAGAAGAACATATTTTGGTGAATCACAAATGTATGATTTGCAGATCTGGATTCTGAACTAAATTTCTCCAGGGTTCAAAGATAGCATATAATTTTTATATCTTCTTTAAGGTGCAGATGGTGTTAAATTCAACTTCCAATCCAGCCTCAAAGAAAGTTATCTTGATGCCAAAAGGGCTTGACTCAGAGATATGAGACCCTGCAGAGGCAGACAGGTGAATACGTGTGGCTGTGAGCCTCGGAATCTAGTTTTTGAGAGAATTGCTGTTGCTATGTAGGATACTAAATCAAGATCAGATGTGATTCATCCTCAGCTTGCCCTAAGATTGTGAGCAAGGTGAGTGAAGACTGTTTATGTGTATTTGATGTTTTCATTTATCAGTAACATCGGCTACTTAGTATGTAGGCATCTGCGAAAATAGACAGTGAGTCTTTTGTGCAATTTTTCAAAACTCCTGTTTAACATAAAAGGATAGCAAACCCCAAACCAAATAAAACAACACTGGTGTTGCATTTTAGATGTCTTTGAAACATTCCAATGTTTTGGACCACCAAACTCGAACCCACGAGATGGCTGCAGTTAGTTTTCATCAAACTGGGCAGTGCTGCCTCAAGCTGGTTTGCATTTCTCTCCAAATTTACCCAACCCTGTTAGAGTAATCAGAGCATTGCAAAAGAACAATGTATTGTAATCTGTCTGTAGAGTTCTTTTGAAAGTTACTAGAGTAGGGAGGAAATGAGGGATGGGCTATGCCTTTAACTTCAGCAGTAGGTGAGACCTCTGTTACCAAAATAGCTCCCAATATCAAAGGTTCCTAGGAATGGATCATCACTGTTTCTGACATCAAAGTAGACAATTCATCGGAGGTTGGAACTTTATAAACCACACATCCATGCTGCAAATAATTCTTTGCCTTGATTTAACTGGGTTACTTTCCCTTCACTAAATTGTTACATTAATGTCATAGGAGTGGTCTAAAACTCAGAAAGTAACCCTAAAACAGTTGAAGGGCAATGCTGGAGGGGGAAAAACGTCTAGCAACTGAACCAAAGAATGAGGGTGTCAATGAATAAGTCTAACCTATCCCACGCACACTTTGTCCCTTTCTCTTATTTTCTTTCTTATTTCTATTCCACTTATGCCTTGTGCTCAACCAACAGCACTCCCTGTGCTAATCTTCTCTACCTTCACTAAAGTTTAGGATCATGATACTATTTTCATGACTATGAGATTTCGTAAACAAATTATATAGCAACTATTTGTGGTTCATTTTTGCCTCTGCACAACTGAGGTTCTTACTACACACAAAGGCATTTTCTATCCGTTCTTATAGATGCTATATTTTATTATATTGTGAATGAAGATTTTTGTTTGCCCTTTAGCTTATGATCTCTCAGGTTTTTCTACTTTTCTTTGTGGTTCTTAGTGTTTCATTTCCTCTGGAGGATGCCTGGAGGATGGGGGTCAGAACTGTCCTTTTGGTACCCAGGGTTTTCCTCCTGCTTTCTGGGGGCCCTTTGCTGCCATAACTTGGGAATGCACACTCCCATAACACACCCAGCCTTTTCCCTCTTGCTCACCATAGCATTCTTATTGGCTATCCTTGTTCCTAAAGTCCCTGCTAGGGAACTTAGTCATCTAAAAATACTCTGACAGGCCAGCATGATTAACATGAACTCAGTCCCTTTTGTGTGCATTTCCAAGTAAAATGCTTGGAGAGAACCTATCTTAAAATATAGTAATTACATATAATTGGCAAATCGCGACGATATTACAAGCAAAGGAAAGCTTCCAGTTGTCTTCTCGTGTCTTACTCTCTGGGTGGGTAGCTGCCCTTGTTATTCAGAAACCCACTGAATTATCTCTGCATGAATGCTCAATGTTCAGACACCATATTCTATGCACTGTTCATCATATTCCCACTTCTCAGGTTAAATAAAACAATAAGAAACCATTTCTTTGAAGTTTGATTAAGGAGAGTTCATCTATATTTATTTGATTGACTAGTGGGCAGAGAAAAATGAAGGGTATGTCTATCATAAATGTTATGAGAGAGAATTAAGAATTCTAGAATTTTATGGTCAACAGGGAATGAAGGAAACAAAAGCCAAACATTTTAAATGATTAATAGCAGAATAAAAACCTTTTGGCTTTTCAATTCAGTGTGAGTGTACTTATGATTTTATACCATACATTACAGTGCAAATGATATTGTATAAACTTTATGACTGTATTATTTATAGCGTATTTCTTGTAAAAGTGCTGAAGTTACTAGGATCTTGGTTGAATGGTGCACTTATATTTATGTTATATTAAAAACATATTTTATATACATGTACATACACATAAAGACTTGTGGAATCAGAGACTTAACTTTAAATATACTTTCAATTTGTTCTTTTAAATTTGATATGCTTACAAATTTCAGGATAAAAAAACTATTATGTCATTATCTCATTATTAATAAACCAGTCACAGTGAACATCGACACCTATTTCTTGTTTTGGTTTTTAAAGTGGTACATGCTCTACTGTAAAATTTGTGCTCCAAAGATTTAGGAGATGATCCTGAAAGAGGCAAATGTTGTTCATGGATAATTCTCAGACCTAATCTTCAGTGAGAGTCTACAGTGTCACTGATTATTTCATTCATTCTGTAAGCATTTATTAAGTGTTTAGTATAAACCAGGCATTGTGTTCTTTAGTGGGGAACACACACAGTAGAATAAAATATTTCTGCCCATGGCAGTAACTGTTAGTCCTTGCCAAAATGAGCTCTTGTTCTTCAGGGCACACAGCTGTACTGCATTTACCAATCCCCTTTATCATGCTCTGGCTAGCAGGGTGAAAGTGGAAGTGGTACATGCCTCCTTCTGGCCTGCCCTACAAATATATCCCATACAGTTCTCTTTCTGTTCCCTATGTGCTACATAAATGAACTTGACTCTAAGGACCTAGAAGAGAGAAGCCTGAGTTTCTGAGTGGTTTTGTCAAGCATATTTTTTCCACGTCAATCAAATTATACTTGCCTGTGACTTAACAAGAAATAAATGTCATTGTGTTCCATCACTAAGATGTGCTAATTGTTAGAGCAGTTAGTTAACTATATCAGTCTTGCTTTATAATGAACAGCACTAGACTTAGTGGCTTAAGAATAAAACTATTTTAAGTGTTAGTAATCTGGATGGACTTAGTCAGAATGGGTCATCTTTCCTCCTCAAAGCACTGGCAAAGCTCACACACAGGTTTACCATTAAGTTGCCTTGTCAAATGGTAGTTGTCTAGTTCCTGATGGGCTATTTGCTCAGCCCTCTGTCTCCAGTATGCTAGCCTAGACTCATTAAGAGGGAGGGAAAGCTCCAATTCATAGCCATTTTTAAAGCTTCTGCATACATTGCATTTCCGAGTGTTCTAGTATCCAAAGCAAATCATACAGCCAAGCTTTGAGTCAATACACCAGAGCATGGATACAGAAAGGTGTGATTCATTGGCAGCCAGTATTTTAACAATTGCTGCACCAACCTTGATGCACGCATTGTCCTTAAGGAGCTCGGAATTATAAGAAGAAGAGACAAATAAATAAATAATTATAACACTCTACAAGATAGGTGAGGACTAAAATATTTTTTAAAATGTCCCACTGAGGCACTTAAAAAGGAATAGTTAACTCTGCTTGGCTTGTTATAACAGCAAAGCTTTCACAAATAAGGTATTTTTTTTTTGTTGTCTGGATAGAGGCATAGGAGTTTTATAGGAGCACACAATGCAGTTGTGGGAAAGAAGGAAGGACATTCTAGGCAGGGAAAATAGCACAAAAAAGGCCTAGACGTCAGAAAGAATGCAGCCTATGTGGGGATGGAGAGAAGTTCTAGGTTCTAGGGTTTTTAGTAGGAAGAGAGAGTTATAGGATGGGCTGCACATACAGGAAGGGCCAGGTGGTAATACAAGTCTTTGCTGGTAGGGTGTCTTGACTCAATGTTGATAGCTGCTGACTGACCAGAGTGGTGGTTGCTGAAGGTAAAGGACAAGGCCACTAAGTGCAGACACCAGTGGCCAAAAAATTGCCTGACACGCTTGTGGAGATTACCAAGAGGAAGTGTCAACTTCTGTAACAAATTGTCCATGTAGACAAAACTAGACTCTTAAAAATGATGCCTGGTAGAGTTTCTAATAGCAAAGAACAGAACAGTGTATTTGGTTTCAAAGATAGATTTATTCTTCTATTTGGCAGGAAGGTATAGATGGCTCAGGGCTTATATCCCTCTTAGACAATTTGGACTTACAGAGACTGACAAAGAAATGAACAAATGGTCTTTGACAACTTCACATGAGCTGTTTTATATCTGGGGTACTATTCTGTGCTTCAGAGCTGAATGCACTGTTGAAACCCAGTACCTACTGGCCGGTGAGCACAGGCGTCCGGAGGCTAATGTTTGGGAGCTGTTTTTCTTTTGAGCTAGAATAGGAGTTTGAACCAAATCCAGCCCGAGTTAGCTTCTAAACAAGGATGAAATTCAAGTTTACAAAACTTACTTGCAAGCCCGAAGCAGCTTATTTATATATTTATAACATTTGCCTTAAAAAGAAATATTGGTCTATAACTTCATAAAATGCTGAGCTGAAAACTCAGCAAAAGTAAACTTAAGCTGCTTCAAAATTTTTTCCCCCAAACAGGGCTGGCAGCAGAGCCACAGAGACAATACAGTAAATAGAGCACCGTGCTACAAGGCAGGAATCCTGAGAGCCCCTTCCTGCCTGGGTATCAAGGATCTCTTCATCTTGGAGAAGTCACTATACTTCTGTAGGTGAGAAAGAGAGTAACATGTCAGATGCAATGCCTGAAGCACTAAGATATATTAATTTAGCATTTTCATTTGATTTTAGGGTTGAGAAATCTGAGTACAGTTAAGCCACTTGGCTCCAGCTAAATCTTGAGTCAGTAGGCTGAGATAGCCTGTATACCCCTGATTCCGAGGCCAGGACTGCTTTTTCTCCTCTAGTGCTTTCCAGAATGTAGCAGCAAATCTGACCAGGTCTAATGAAAGAGCTCCTTCTGTCAGGGCCACCCACAGATAAGCACTTTGGCCCTGGAGCTCTGTCCAGGTATATTCCTAGCATTCAGCTAGGCTTAACCCACAAACCCCACCTGCCACAGCATCTCTGAAGTGCTGTCTACAAGCAAGCGCAAGACAGAAAGAATAATCCACCGTGATGCACAGCTATCTCCCTAAACCCCAAACCTATTCAGAGTATCACTTGGATTAGTGGATTAACACATTAGTTCAAATGATTTCACTAATTTTGCACTGCATAATAAATGAAAGCCTCAAAGTGAAGGAAATATTATTTTACCAAGACTCCCTAAAGGAAAATTCAGAGATGAGAGAGAAAATTGTGCATACAAGGCTTTTAATCCTTTGACCATTGGAAGGGTTCTCATACGGTGTGAGACACAGCTTTGATGTGCTCAGGGTGAGGATGATACAGAAAGAGGAACAAGGCTAACAAGCATACGATTCCCCAGGGCAATTTTCTCTAGAGCTGTGGTCCCAATTCCTGGGCTGTGGCCTTGGACCTGCCCTTGTTCTGTTAGGAGCCAACCACACAGCAGGAGGTGAAAGGCAGGCAAGGAAGCAAAGCTTCAGCTGTATTCCCAGCCACTCCCCATCAATCCTATCACTGCCTGAGTTCTCTTCCCATCAGTCTAGCAGCGGCATGAGCGTATAGGAGCGTGAACCTGCACATACGTGGGATCTCTGTTGCCTGGTCCATATGAGAATCTAATGCCTGATGATCTGCGGTGAAGATGGAATGTGCTTAAATCATGCTGAAACCACCCTCTCTCCTCCCAACAGCGTCCCCGCATTCCACGAAAAAATTGTCTTCTATAAAACCTGTCCCTGATGCCCAAAAGTTTGGTCACTGCTGCCCCCAGCAGTTGATGAAGACGGTCTGCTTTACTGGGCCTTAAAAAGCCATCTCTTGTCTTGAGAAGACTTCAGTTATATTCAGGAGCTCGCACCAAATAGGAGAACCATTCAATTCATTTTTTTTCATGTGGAATAAATTTCACAACTACTGCAGAGGTAAGAGAAGTACAGCCTTGGCCTCAAATGGTCGTCACCCGGGATTAGGACGACGACTGTCCTCCATGTCATTCACTGTGTGAACACTTGAGATCCTAATCAGGGCAGTTCTAGCCCATTTGCTGCCACAGCCCTAGACCCTGAGAAGACAAGCTCAGTGAGTCAGACCCGGCCTGCTCCCTGCCTGTCTCTCTTCTCTCCCCACATTTAGGGATCAACTGACCCCTCTGACAGGCTTAGTATTGCCTCCCCATGAGTTAAATATGCTTTTTTTAAAAAACCCTAAACAGCTCAGAACTGCCCTTCAGTTTATTCTGGCCTGGCCCTGGTTTCCCCGACAGACAAACCCTTCGTTTCAGAGTCCTACATGTGAAATCTCTTTCTGAGACTCCAGAACCTTTTGCTTTTCTCCTGCCAGACTCTATTCTCAGTAGCTGGGAGGGTGTGCAGGAGTGTCGAAGAGGTCTAGGTTTTGGTCTTTGCTTTGTGCTATTATCTAAGTGACATCAGGCATCTTGGTTGCACACCTATAAAGTAAAGCTAATTGGAAATGCTATCTCAGAGGGTTGGGTTGATGAGGAAATGAGGCATTGTTTGTAACATGCTTAGAATAAAGCCTGGTATATAAAAGCTGCTCGGTAAATTTAAGCAATTAATAATATCCTATCAATAAAATATATAGAACAATTAATAATTCTATATTGATTTTTGCTTTACTTATAAATTATTATTTTCTACCAAATTGGGTTTCAGGTTTTTTTTTTTTTTTTAAGTCAGGGGCTATATTTAAAATGGTTTCAGATTTCCTTCAGAATTGAGCCAAATTGAAAGGATTGCGTGAGCCACCTCGTCCAGCCCATCGCTGACTTTTCAATTATTACACTATATAAAATTGTAAAACTCTAATAAACATGCATTGTCTTTGTCAGATACTCTAGAAAATAAGATCAAGAAAAGACATTTCTTGCAAATTACAAAGGGGAGCAACACACATCAACCACCAGCAGCAAAAACCAACTGTGTTGATGTTTATGAATGTGGAAAGTTTTTTTTTAAACACAATGTGATTAATAAACACAGATTTATGAAATCCTTTCTTTCATCAATGAACTATGGCACACTTGAAATACATGGGTTATATTTCTGAGTGTTGAAATTCAAAAGGCAGGAAAAAGTCCCAGGACGAGATTCTCAACAATAATAGCTTGTGAATAGGAGGTTTATATTGATATTTTTCCTAACTTGTATTGAGGCATCCAAGTGGGTATGTGTTTCTTTCAGTCATTTAACTAAAAATAATCTTCATACTCTCCAGAGGTTGTCTTATAACATAGCTAGAAAAAGTAAAACTATTAGGCACACTCTAAATGTTGTTATTAGTAATTTTGAAGACTTGAAATGTGTGTTTGCCTTAAAAAATGATAATAATGAGTTTGTATTCTTTGCAATCGGAATTCCATGAAATTTAAAAACACTATAAATTCCATGGGATGAAATATTTTGCTTTTCTTTGTTTTTGTTTCCTTGCATTAATAAAGCAATGACTATCTTCAATTACCACAAGTTTTACTGTCAATTGTGAAAGGGGAAAAGCGTATTTTTCTTTCCTTCTTTTTTTTTTTTTTTTGTAGAGACAGAGTCTCATTTTATCGCCCTCGGTAGAAGCTGTGGCATCACAGCTCACAGCAACCTCCAACTCCTGGGCTTAAGCAATTCTCTTGCCTCAGCCTCCCAAGAAAAGTGCATTTTCCCCATGGTTATCTTTCTTCCGATTTTTCTTCTGTTATTTCCACATAGCTGTCCATCTCCTTTTGATAATAACTTTATGTTGCCTTTGTTGCAAGGGACACTGTGTAGTTTCTAGAATCTTATAAAAGGCTTCACTTTTTAAAAAAACTTTTAAGAAGAAACTTTTGTTAAAAAAATTTCTTAGGCCAGGCATGGGGGCTCATGCCTGTAAATTCTAGCACTTTGGGAGGCCGAGGAAGGACCATTGCTTGAGGCCAGGAGTTTGAGACCAGCCTGGGCAGGAGTGAGACCTTGTCTCTACAAACAATAGAAAAATTAGGTTTCTGGGTGTGGTGGTGTGGGCTTAGAGTACCAGCTTCTGGGGAAGCAGAGACAGTGTGACAGCTTGAGCCTAGAAGTTGGAGGTTGCAGTGAGCTACGATGACACCCCTGCACTCTAGCATGGGCAACAAAGCAAGACCTTAACTTAAAAAAAAAGAAAAAGAGAAGAAGTTCTTGTTCTGCTAAAGGTTTAGTGAAGATTAAATCAGTGTCAGTTTTGAAATAGAAGGCTCCCAGGTCACCATCTGGGTGCTCCTGTGTGTGTGATTGTGTGCATTATACTTCCTTTATAGAGAATATATAGATCCGTCTACATGGTATCTTAGTTCTATTTGCCACATGTTTCCTTCTGACTCAAGCAACTCACTGCAGGGTCAAGCTCCAGGTGACTGGAACCAGGCTGGGATCCCTTATTGTCACTAGGCTAAGAGGAATGGCATTCAAAGAGTGACACTCTGGCTTCTTGTCCCACCTGACTTGCTTCTCCTCATCTGTTCCTCACTCTGATTGGTATGCAGCATCTGTAAGTCAACATTTCTTAATTGGAAAAGAAAACCTATTACAAGGCTGTCTATACTATGGACTTTTCTTTTTTTCCCTATTAGAACAGTCCAGCGCTCAGTATTATAGATGTACATTTTCACAGGCCTAGATTCAGAGTGGTGGGAGCATTAAATGGTAAGAAACCCATTCTCTGCATGGCTAAGCTGTGTCCTCTAATCTAGCTTGGGCATAAAGTTGGCACTGGCCAGCTCCTGTGTCAAAAATTCTAAACCCAGGCAGGGAAAGGGCGTGTCATTTACTGGGCATCCTTAAATCCAAATAATTACATGAACAACGATAATCCAGATTTTCAAGTTATCCCACTGACGTATTTATTTAGCCTAGGAATTTTCTATAATAGTAAAGTGTTGAAATAAATCTCAGGTTGACAAGGCCTCAGTCTTCAGTCTTCAATAAGAATGAAGTGTTTCCTCTTTTTTTTTTCCTTCAGTTTTTATTTGGTGACTTTTTAGTAACTGTAAAATAGTTGCAGTTCACATAACACCTTATGATTATTTTGTAGGAATTAAGTCTTTTAAAAAAAATCTACTGTTTTTCCAATATAAGGTTTGTCAGAGAACTTCTAGAATTTACACTGTTTGTGTGTTGCCAACATGGGTCTGCAATTAAATTCTTATAAATGATGAGGTGAACACATACTCAGTGATGTTGATTTCAGATAACCATGGTGTATATAATGGTTTGTAAAGTAAAGGAACTAGAATTAGCACATGTGGATCCTTATTGCGTGAGCTTGGACATATGTCACTTATCTTTTCTGGATGTGTTAACCTTATTTGCTCCTTGAGAAAAATAACATCTGCCTTGCTTACCTTATAGACTGCTGTGAAGGTCACAGGTTATGAAAATTTGATGAAAAGTAAAGTATTGTGCAATTTCCTTGGTCTGACTAGTTTTCTAAGTATCATTCAATATAGCTGACCCCCACTTTCTCTGTAGAGCTGGAAGATTTGCCTCTCAGGTGGATTTTCACAAGAGTCCTCACTTCCTGGGCTGGCTATTGGCTGGAGTCCTCAGTGATCTGCCACATGGGCCTCTTCATGGAGTTGCTATCCCCAGAACTAGTGGTCTAACAGGGAGGGGGCAAGGCAGAAGCTGGGATGTCTTTCATGACCTTGCTTTGGCAGTCATGTTCTGTCTCTTCTGCCACATCAATGGATCACGCAGACCAGCTCTGTCATAGTGAGGGAGGGGATAACACAGGGGTCAGAGGTGGACATTCTTCAGGAGGGGGAGATAATCTGGGGCCATCCCAGAGATGGCCCACCATTGCAGGAAACATGAGAGGAATCTTCCCAGATCCATTATGGTATCAACTCCCATGGACTTACCTCCAAAACAGATCTCACATCTGTCCACTTCTCTCTTCACGGCCATGTGTCATATCAAATCCACTTTGCTTGGACTGTAGTCTTCTAACCACATGTCCTTGTGTCTACTCTTCTGTTCCTTTAATCCATTCTTCAGAAACTAGCCAGAATGAGTTTTTGAACACGTATCATGTATATCACTCTTGAGAATCTCCAGTCACATCACCCTCAGAATAAAATCCAGACCTCTGAGTAAGGTCCATGGGGCCCTCCTTTGGGTTCTGACCCAGCCCATGTCTTTGGCTTCACCTGTCACTTCTTCTCCTGAATCTTTATGCTGCAGATGCTTTAGACCCTCCCCACCACACACATACACACACAAACCTTTCTCCAGCTTTCATAACACCTATTCTACTTTTTTGGCTAACTTGACTGACCTTAAGGTATCATATTCAATTTGAGGAAATCTTTCCTAGCTCTCCAACCTAAGCCATTCCCCCTTTCTTTGTTCTTCAGCCCTGTACATTGTCTATAACATTTACTGAATTCATCATTTGAAACGCCACTGTGTGTGTATTTGTTTGCTATCTGTCCCAGTGACCGGGAGCCGTGTCTATTTGGCTTACATCTTTCTATCTACTGACATGTGCAATACCATCCCATACTTATTAATTAAACAGTTATTGAATAAATAAATGCTATACCAAAGAAAGTCTTTCTGCTATTATAGTTTAGACAAAAAAATGGTCCTGTCTTCCTGTGTCAAAATTTCCCACAAGTTATGAAGGATTGTTTATCAAAGTTTGAAGTAGAATTCTACTTAAAGGAACTAAAATATGGGTCACTGTCCGCGTTGCTATAAACTTAACAAAATGAGATACAAGCAACCAGAAAGATAACAAACATGAACAGAGAGAAACAAACAAAAATCTATTTCAAATGAGGCCAAGAGAGCGCATGAAGTATGTTGTTATGAGTGAGAATGCCAACTTAGGGTTGCAATATAGTTCAGGAGTTCAAGGCAAACTAAAAAATAAATGACTTTGCATGTAATGTTTTGCTCCCTTGATCATTAATGTACTGACATGACAAAAACATAAAGATAAAACTAACATCTTTGACAAGTTCATTGTCTGTAGCAGCACCCTGAGAATGACTAGTCAGATGCGATCTTTTCATATAAAACAATCCTTTTTTAAATTCTTAATGATGTCAAGCTGAAGTCTATTATACACAAAAAACTGATCACACGTGATCTTCACACAATAGGCCACTAATTCAGATGAAAGCATTTTAAACATTTACCAAGTAATAGCTTTTGGCATTTGTTTCCCAACCTCTATCATCTTTGTTGGCTTTTGCTCACAAGCACCCCTGTTCAACGTCATGTAACTTTGACTCCTTTCTCAGGAAAATCAGCAAGTTCAATTTTTATTTGTACAGTGTCCTCTGCGTAGGAACTGATGTTGAACTATTGTTCCCTCTCTCCTCTCCTCCCTCTTCTGTTTTCTCTCCTTTTCCCCCTTATCCACACACCAACTTGGGGAACTGTAATACTTTTAATTATCATTTTTCAAACCCATCCTTCTACTAATTGTTACTTATGTAAGCATTTAACAGACCCTAGCTGAAGAAGGGAGGAAATGAATGGTTTTAAACCTATGAAGGGCCAGTTATAACCAGGGCATGTATGTACATATATAATCAAAAGAGATTTCACCTTCGATTGCTGAAGTGAGAACTGAAGCCTCTTTGAGAATATGAATTTGCAGTGTTTCTCTGTGGTTCCTCTTAGCTTAAAGAAGAAAACTTTAAAAAATTACCTTTCTATGGTCAGTTGAGATTTGACTCCTTGGAATGAACATATAATTTCTTAGAAGGTGATGAAAGAAACAGTAAAAAGAAAATGAATTTCAGCACTTGGTCATATAAAACATCTCTGGAAAGCTCTCAGTACATCTGCAAAGTTGATCTGGCCTAATGAGCAAGTAAATGTTTCCTTAAGTAAAGGGAAATAGTTTTTTTTAAACCCTATATCCCATTAAAATTGAGTTACAAATACCTTATAGCAACAGGTTGGTGTTCCAAAATAATTTTTTTATGCATTTCAGAATTATTGATAGAATGAGACCTTAAAAATATGAAAGGGGAATTGTTGATAGAATACACGTGTTACTATGGTGATTTTTTTTGGAGCACACTGTTTGCCAGGAACATGGTGTAATTCTGGCTAATTTCAGCTCAAATTAAATGCTGTTGTGACAAACAGAAATGTCTCTAGGTCACACCAGTATGATTTGCACTGGGAAATTAGATTATTCTTCATTGGAAACATCGGTTACAAGGCATGACCACATTGCTTCATAAATCTGTCTGATTTAAGAAATGGAAAATGTGCTCTTGTAATGTAATCGTTATTAATAATTGTTCTGCATTCTCAAGATACAGGTCTGTAATTAGGAAACAGCTCAAAGCTTTACCCTTCTAACTGCTACTCTAAGACGTCCCTTTCCAGACCATAGTTTTCCTAGAGTAAGTGTCCACAAGGTGACCAGATTTCAGTGTGAAACCCCAGCCGTCCCTTCAGATTCCCTCCGCAGCAACTTCTATTTCATATGGTACCTTGCGGTGAATTCTGGAAGATGTTGCTGAGTTTGATGTCTTTGTGTGGATCTGCAAAAGGGTTTGGGAGCTGGGTTTACTGTTTCTTTGCTGTGGAGTGATGACAGCAGCTGGTCCCACTACTGTCTGCTGACACCTAGGAGCTGAACCAAGGGCACGCTGATTTACCTGACATTAGTAGATGTTCAGAACATCTAGATTTTAGGAAGGAAGTAGAAAAAAACATGTTTATATGATCGATATTTTGTGTTTTTTTCCAGAATGTAGGTTTTTGGGGTTGTCTCTTGTATTTCTGAAATATAGATTCAGTGGTTTTCAGCCTTTCCACCTGAAGCACATAGAAAATGATGATATTTGCACAGGACATTAAGGTGAGTAGGGGGAAGTCACTGGATGAAGGTGATATATTGAAGGCTCTAGGCCCACCCTGCTGCAGGGAGAAGTAGTCAGTATTATAACCTATGATGCCTGAATGTGCCATGGCTGAAAGGTAGGATACTGTGGCTAACCAATCTGTTCTGCTGTCTTTCCCACAGAAGCCTGCAGCTGTTTCCTCTGAACCTAATCTAAATCACCTACATCATTTTAAATTGTACAGATCAGAAATGCATCCAGTGTTATGACAGTAAATGTGATAAATTTGTTTAGATATTTACATTTCAGCTCCCACAGGCTATAGGTCTAGTTTAAACATCTTAGTGTCACGTTTCTTTCTTTAAATCACAACCACAAGAACTAACCAAATAATAACAGAAGTACATATTTTAATTGAATTTGTTATCAATTGTTAATCTTCAAGT
Source organism: Arctocebus calabarensis (assembly GCA_963573935.1). Taxonomy (NCBI): domain Eukaryota; kingdom Metazoa; phylum Chordata; class Mammalia; order Primates; family Lorisidae; genus Arctocebus; species Arctocebus calabarensis. The sequence continues at coordinate 38,299 of CAUYON010029587.1, forward strand.
CTTTGATTGAGTTATATCCCATTAATAATTTCACAAAGGCCAATAAATACATTCTTAATAGTCTAAATTTGGGAACTATGTTAAATTCTTTATAAAAGTAAGGTAAATCATCAATTAGGTATTTGACCTTTCAAATATAAGTTCAATATGCAAACTACTGACTTTATTTTTCTGAATAGAATGAAACATATTGGTGTTCATAATTCCCCCTTTATATGGCAGTGTAGTAGGCCTCATATTTCCAAGGATATTCAACTCATATTCAATTCATATTCAACTTTATTTTCTAAACTATGTGCATATCATTCTTCCTCCCTCTCTCTCTTCTCACTCACACACTAGAAATATGTTCACTTTTATGTAAATGTGTATATATCCCTCCCCCGCCAAACACACACACACACACACACACACACATATTTGATGGAAAGATATTCTCTAAACAGAATTTTTGGAAGGAAAGACTCTAATTGTAAGTTTCACAGAGGTGGTAATTTACAAATTGTATTTTATTTAATTTCAAAAATTCTTTCCTTCCTTTAGCATTTGTGTCCACAGATTCAAATAGGATTCCTACTTCATTTGACCAATTCTGTAGCTTTCATTTCCTAAATAATGTTGAAACCAACTCATAAAAATAGTTTTATATAAAAGTAAAAAAAGAAAGACTGTTTCCTGCAGTCTTATAGACAGATTTATTCCCCCCTTCCTAAAGTGTCTTTATTTATACTTGCCTAGACCAAGTAGACTAAAACTCAGTGCAGTGCCACAGAACTAAGAAATTATATCCATTGAACGTTAATGCTAGAAAAACTCTTAGAAATTATCTTGCTTAATATTCCACATGCCATTCTTCTCCTTTCCAACATCAGAACTCTCAGAGGCTCCCTGTTGTTTTTCAGGGCAAATACAAATACTCTAACTTGGTTTTCATGGGCCATCACCAAAAACCTAGACATACCCAAAGTCCTGCTAACTGAGAGAAGGAGTGACTCCTCAAGAGCTTTTTATTTTATTGCTCTGTACAGTGTCAGTGGGTATCAGGTGGAAGAAAAGCAAAATGGAGAGTTGCAGGTTAAAACTCTTGGACTCTGACCTTTGTGGCATCTGGGTACTTGACCCTGTCCCACAGTCACATCCATGTTTAGCCCTAATAAACCCCTGGGCATTTGTACCCAGGGACTTCTGCCTATATTTCTTCTTTGGAAGTGGTCTGAGTCCATTTTATGTTCTTGTAACAGAAGACCATGAATTGAATAATGTATAAAGTATGGAAATGGATTGATTCAGGGTTCTAGAGTTTGGGAAGTCCAAGTTAGGGGTCCCGGCATCTTGAAAGGGCTTTCGTACCACATCATCCCATGGCAAAAGGCAGAATGGCAAGAGAAGGTGAGAGAGAAAGAGCAAAAAGGGGGCTTAATTCATCCTTTTATAAGAAGGATTCATCCTTTTATTAGAAACCCACTCAGAGATACTGGAATTAAACCATTCCAGAGAGAGGAAACTGTGTGGCCTAATCACTTCTCATTAGTCCCTACTTCCCAGCATGGTTGCGTCAGGAATTAAGTTTCCAACACATGCTTTTGGGGAGACATCTTCAAACTATAGTAGAGTTATCCCTTGGGATAGATGTTGGGATCGACAACATACCTAAAGGTTGACAGAGTTACTCCACTTTGCCCTTGCTGCTGAAAACTGTCTGCAGCTAACTCAGGCCCAGTTTAAAGTATTTAAGACTTAGTTTGAAAATTTATAATTAGCTAATTAATTTTTGGAAAAAATGTTTTATGAAATGGCTCAATATTTATTCTATGCTTTTCTTTCTGAAATTGCAGTTTTTCCAGCTTCCCATAGCTGTGAAAAATAGGCATATTCCGGTATCACACAAAAGAAACTAAGAAAAGCAGATTGGACATTTAGGATTATGGGCACATTGTTTAGACAAAAATTTAAGGCATAGAGCAATGTAGAACCAACCTGGCAATAGCCAGGTCCTAGGCAAGGCCACCTTTGGTTTGGTCCATTCAGCATTCACTGACTCATTGTCATATGACTCTGATGAGAACTGGCAGACCTAGGTTTGAGAATTGGCTCTCTCCCTTCTACATTTTGTATCCTCAAGTAAAACATTAGAAGATAAGACTAGGTAATTGCTATTCTCTTTAGCTATAAGATTCTTTGGACTTTACAATAAGAGTTGCCAGGAACCGTGAAGCCATGCACCTGCTATTCAGTTTTAGCCTAGAATAACTTATTGGCTTTGTTCCTTCCTTGTTCTGATCTTAAACTTTGGTAGAAGTCAGTTTTAGGCATAGCTCATTGTCCTCTTTGGGCTTGCAGTGAAGCAGTGAGAATTTGGTGTGAAGCCCTTTGATAGAACAAAGTGCTGCACCTTTCTACCATATTTCCTTATGACCACTCTTCATCTCTGCTCATACTTCTCCTTCAAATACAATAGTTGACCACTTTTGTATCTTATTAAAGATGTTTGTTGGTATTATTCTTTTGGGTGCTCTTTGGCATATGTGAATTCTCCCCTTTTACGTTTGATTATAAACAAACATCCATGCATACTTACTCTCAGGCATTCATCCGTAACCTTATTTCTTAAGAAAAAACATCACTTTTTATTTTAAATCTTTTTTTGAGACGGGGTATCTCTCTGTCTCTCCCCCTCCCCCTCCAGCTAGAATGCAGTGGCATCATCATAGCTCACTACAACATCAAACTCCTGGGCTTAAGAGAGAGCCTCTTGCCTCAGCTGAGACTACAGGTGTGTGCCACAAAACCTGGCTAAATTTTCTGTTTTTTTTTTTTTTCTAGTAGAGGCTTGGTCTTTTCCTCAGACTGGTCTTGAACTCCTGAATGCAAGGAAAGCTCCTGCCTCAGCCTCCCAAAGTGCTAGTATTACAGGCATGAGCCACTGAGCTTGCAGTTTTTCCATCTTTTATATGTTTCTGATCACATAAACTAGAGTATACATATTTGCTAAAAATTGTAAAACAGCATAAAATGAAAATAGCCTTTAAAATGGCATGATAAAATTATGATCAGCTTAGTTGAAAGTTAAGGTGTCTTCAAGGGTGCCATAAGATAATGGACTATATTCTTAAGATAAATAGCAGACTTTAAAAAATTCTATCAGCACTCAATTTTAGATTTAGTATCATATCAATATCCCCTATCACCCAAAGATTTTAGTTTTCTCTGTTTTTTAAAGTGTGGGACATGGGCAGAAATGGATTGCTGAAAGCAAGGCAAGAAAATCATTCCATGTAGTTTCAAACTGTAACTGCTACCCACTAGTGTTCTTAAATACAACTTTTTCCCATATACCACAACATCTGTCGTTATGTTTAAGTTCATAAGGATCGAGGACGTTCTGCACCAATTTGAAACCTACAATCTATATGCTTTTGGAGTACATCTATGAATTTGTCTTCACAGAGAGGCCCACCCAAGGAAGAAAATAGTTGCAAGTAAGTGAACAGCACAGTTTTTTCCTTAAATCCAGATTTCTATAAGTAATTCTAGAACCCATTTGCCAACTCCCCCAATCTATGTGAATCTTGAACCATTCCCTGACTTTGCTTTTGAATATCATCAGCAGGTAAGTGTTGGTTTTCTAATGGTAAGGTATTGAGAACATTTGGCTATCTTCTCTTCTCAAATCTGGGCTCCTTGTCCAGCAGATGTTTCCAGTTGTGTTAATGGTGCTGAGTTGTGTGTGGGATATGATGATAAAAAAACTCAGAGAATAGTTTGAGACCAGGCCAAATATCATTGCTTATTGCTTACTATGGGCCAAATTTGAACTCATGCTTCCAAGGATTCACATTAGCTTCTCCCAGAAAATACAAGTTCCGGAAAAATAAATCATTCTCAAAAGAAAACTAATTTATTTTTATACATCGAATCTTTACTACATGAGCCCTTTTCCTTTTAACAGGGGAAAGATGCAAGCTCTTTTTGCAGAGTGAAGAAAATATGTCCTCATGAGGCCATATCTTAAAGTGTAAAACACACAGTTGAGGAATTTGGTAAAAGCATCCAGTTTCTACAGGGAAGATAAAAAAAGTTGAGTCAAATGGTATCATATTTCCTGGAAGGTTTTCATCTCTCCTGGTGTGGATAGGAGCTTGAGGTTTTATCATAAAGGTATAAAATAGCAAGAAATTATTTACTGGCTTGCAGTCATGGAGAAAAGGCATTCACATCTGTTTCTGGTATTCTGTTGAAGAATCTCTCCAGTTTATAATTTGGATTGGAAGCAAATTGGTTTGTTTTCATAGGTCCTTTTCTTCCAAGCTCAGATAAAACAAACCTATCCTGTGGGTCCAATGGTTTGCATTCTGAATTCTTGGTTTACATGGCACAAAATCCTTCTATGATATTGCTAACACATTATCCATCTTGAAGAGAACAAAACTGGCTAAGTTTTAGCAGTATTTATATTACATGAACTACCATGACTGACTGCAATTGTGTGTATATGTCACTGTGTGTGTGACATTAGCATTATTATGGATTTCTAATGTACTTCTGTCTTTTAATCTTACATTTGCTTTTTTTTTTTCAATTAACATGTATTTTATTATTCTTCATTACATTATTTCCCCTCACCCCCTAGTGGTAAGACAGAATTTATTCACAGAAAAAAATACAGAAAACACTAAGGCTCCTGGTAGAAGGAGAGAATTCTAGTGGGGAGAGAGAAGCTCTCTCCGTTTCTCTCCCGGTCTTTCCCCATCTCCTCCTTTAGGCCTTTAGTCTCAGGGTACATATAGGTGTATGGGTCCCTTGGCCAGGAAACGAATGAATACAGTCCCTTCCTTCAGGGGCAGAATGTATCAATGAGTGGATACAGTCCATTCATGGAATTGAGGCCTAGGAAATTCACAAGAAATTAACCTAGGCATAGGAGATGGGGGTTCCACATTTAGTCCTAAGTGTGAAGTGAAGGAGACTCCAAGGCACAGGTGTCTCCTCAGTAGTTGTCCAGCCTTTTTGGCAATTGGAGCCTCTGGTGGAAGTTGGAGATCCCCCTCCTTGCCTGTCATCCAGCCTGCTGGCTCTTCAGCAGGCTTCCACACCACCAACACTGCCAAGGAGGAAGTAGAAGGTACGCCAGCCCCGCTGAGCTGGCTAGGGTGCCAATTGTCCTGCATCAATTCTCCCTCTCTGAGTAGAAACTCCAACTGCTGTTAGGGAAAAAGGGCAAAGACTCGATCTAACTGCTTCCTGCTGAATCGGGCGATGATAGAAGGGGGCAGTTGGGGTTTCTCCAGAGGAGAGTGATACAGGGGTTCATGGACTGGAACCATCTTTATTGCACGTGGCTTGATGATATTTCTGGAAAACATAAATCTGATTAGTGTATTTAGTAATAGGCAAAGGTAGAATAGCATCAGGTCAGAAGCACTTATTCAATGATGCTAAAAGAAAACCATATTAGGGTTTTTCTTGCTGTTTCCTAAATAATAACTTCAAACTTTCTTTTGGCTCACAAGTGTAGGTAGTCTGTGATTGGCTGTCTTCATTGCCTGGCAGTGTAGAAGATGGAGGGTTCCAGGACTTTACTCATGAATGACGTATGCAGGAATCAACTCCTATAACTTTAACAGCAGAAGACGACAAGATAACAGGAAAGGGGTCTTCCCAAGTTGGGGTCAGGGAAGGTGAATTAGAGGGAAGAGTTTTGATCATGACTAGATCTCCAGAAGGGTAAAGTTCCTGTTTTAGTTAGTATGTCCCTCCCCAAACGGGGCAAAGG